>WBMZ01003315.1:0-27031 GCA_013400975.1 Atrichornis clamosus
GGAAGCGGCGGGGCCCGGCCCGGGACACCCGAGCGCGGCGCGGCGGCCCCGGGGCTCGGCCGCCATCACGCAGCGCCGCGCGCCGCGCCCATTGTTAAAGGGCCGCGCGTGTACAAAGCCGGGCAGTGCCCGCACGCGCCCCCCCGCCCGCCAATCGCCGGCCGCCTTACAACGCGACCGGCCCGCTCACCAATCGCCGGCCGTCTTACAGCGCTGCCCGGCCGCCAATCAGTGCGCGGTGGTCGTGGGCTGGGCGTTGGGGCCCTGAGCGCGGTGAAGGGGCCGGGGGGGCGGCCCGGCTGGGAAAAAGGACCCACAGCGAGGCCCTCGCGCCGCCCGGGCGGGGGTCCGGAGGTCCGGGCCAGGGGGGCTCGCCCGGCGCGGTGGTTTTTCGCCCCCCTCCCCCGAGCTCCCGATAGCACCTTTTACTTGTTCTGTTTGGTTGGTTGTTTGCCCTTGGCGCGCACCCCCCCTCCCTTTTCCCCCTAGGCTCAGCTGTGAGGTTTCAGCACGTGGCGGTGGCAGCGCCTGGTTCAGCCCTTGCCCTGCAGGCGTATTGTCCCGGTAGCGGTGCGGGACGCACAAGCCTCCTGGGTTGCAGGAGCTTTGAGGTTCCAGTGTTGGACTGACTTGGTGAGCGGGCGCTCGTTCCCTGGTTAAATCCCAGGGGAAGGTTTGCAGAAGCGCGCATCCTTCCTTTCAATAACCGCTCACCTGAGCGAAGGGCTCCGTGTCCTGGCGGCTGGTGACTGAGAGCTCCCACTCGTGCCCCTGATTTAGCAGGAGGTGCTCTGCACCTGCTCTGTGTTCACAGAGCCTTTTCCTTGGTGCTTTCCTCTTTTCGGTAACCCCCCACTATGGAAATTTAATGAAACAAAGCTTGGTGCTTCGTAGCGCTTTACATATTTGAATTTCCAAATATCCAAACAACTAGTTAATGAGAATGTAAAAGCTGGTACAACAGGTGATGCAAAGTGATGGAGAAGTGCTTTGGATGCAATTTATGCTGAGGGAGTGTAATTTTTTATTTCTACTTTTGCTCAGACATTTTTTTTTTTTAAATTTTTTAATTAAGAAAATGGAAACCAACTTTTTGACATAACCAGTTTAATGACTCTGTAGTGGGAACTGTAAAAGCCTATTCCTTTCAACACGTATGTCTAATTTTAATGGGTAATCCTACAGGCTACAGTGGTATCTTTCATCTGACAAGGTGTGCTCACAGATGGAAGCTCTTGTTTTTGAGGACACATTTTTGGATGGTTTCCATTTATGGCAAATGTTATAAAAAGCTCAATAGTTTTCTGAAGGAAAAAAGCAAAAAAAGTGGGGTTTTTGTGCATAATTGAGAAAATAGTTCAGCTATTTAGATGAGCTATCTGAGATCTGTGGACTATTGACAAATCAGTGTTTTGGTGGTCTGATGGCTTTTTCTCACATTATTTTATAGGCAAGTGCATGCTCAAGCTAATTTTTATATTTGCAGATATATGGTTTTAAAACTGTTTATTCTTGAAGAGAGGTAATACCAAATTGTATATTTCAAGGATAAGCCTCAAAAACAGATTTTAAGTGGAGACAGTCTTTTACAACATCTTTATGGCCTTCAAAAATGTGTTGCCTGCATGAAGAAGAGAAAGCAAATAAACACCAACATGCTAAAACCTGTTACAATGGGCCCAAACAGGGAAATGATGTTTCTTCTCTTATTGTTTTTAGCACTGCTGCCTCCCCCTAGAGCTTTTAAACACTGTGTGGATTAGTCTGTTGCTGAACTCTTAAGCAGGGAAAAATATGTTGATACTTGCTATCTTATTTCTCAGATGTGCTTGATTGGCTTGGATAGGAAACACCATCCTGATAAGGCTATGTACTCTGAAAGCTATGTTATTTATATATTATCAATAAAAACGATGATGTTGTTACTTGGCACTCTGCGAAGTGGAGTGAGCTGTGGAACTCCCTGTTTCAGATCCTTTTTCCAAGTTCCCATTACAATTTATGTTAATTGAGTTGTTGATCTTGTGAACAGCTACCTTTGTGTCTGCTTTTCATGCAATGAAAACATAGGTTTGGAAAGAGCTTCAACATCCTGCCCAAGGCCAGGATTGCTCCTGGCATGCATTTTCCTAATCTTGGAGACATTCAGAAAATCATCCTATTGAAAAATCCAAAGCATTTAAGTACAGCCGGGTTGTTATCTGCAGGAAGCTTACATCCTATCAGCTGTTAACAATCAGCCATTGAAATAATCTCCTCAGGGAAGTGGTGGATTCCCCAATGTTGGACACTTTTAAGATTCAGTTGGATAGGGTGCTGGGCCACATTGCTTTTGCCAAGAATGTTTGGACCAGGTGATTCTGGGGTTCCCCTTCTGACTTAATATTCTATGATCTCAGTTTATGCCTTAGCCCCAGCTGGAAGATTTGAGAAGAGTCTTGAAATGCCAAACTGAGGGTGATTGTTTTCAGAGTTCAGAATTTGCAAGATCACAGTTTTGGGGTTTAAATGGGAATGGGAGTGGCACAACTCTAATGAGAATAGGTTAAGACAGCTTTCTTTGCATGTCTTACTCTCAGTCCTAAATGTACTAACCAGTGGATGGTTTTTTACTGGTCCAGATTTTATCTACTTTTAATGGTCAAGGCTGTGTACAGTGCTTTAAGTATTCCTACCTTAGCCCCCTGTATAGAAGTCAGGATGGAATCAAAACTAAGTCACTGAGTCCTTAGAATAAACAGAGCATATTAAACATGACTATCAGTGGCAGTAGTTAAGTTTTCATTAGCAAGAAACTGAAATTGTGATGTAAGTGTAGTATATGGAACCTGAGAAAACAGAAAGCAGAATTAAACGTTATGAAACCATTTTGAAATTGGTATCCTCTTTCTGTAAATGACCCCAGATCACCTAAGCAAATATGTGTCTCTTAAGAGGGGAATGAAATTGGCTGTGAGAGCTGCTGTCTGTGCTTCGAAAAGGTGCCAAGTAGCAAGAAACATCGTTATTCTTGGAACTCACCAAGAAAAATTATTACCCTGAACTACATCCAAAACAGGCTAGAATGTAACCTGTGAAATCTGGACTAAAATGCCTGTAACATTATTGCGAAATCCTCTAAAAAGGATGCTGCAGAAGTCTTACAATTTATGGACCTGTAATTCACAGGTTATAGTCCTAACACAATTTCAGACATGGTGGGTGAGCTGGCTTCTCTTTGTAGTTACTGGGAGGTTAGATCTGTATCTCAGGATTTGATGCATATATTTATGTGTTTAAGCTGCTTTTTCCTCCCCTAGTTTTCTTCTGGTGGTTCTTCTTGGCCTGTGGAAAAAGAAATGGCTTTTAAAATACAAATTAAGATCTTGGAAGTAATTGCCAAGTACAACAAATGCTCTGATCCTGCAAACCACATTAGAACGCGTTTACCCCTCCTAATATAAAAGGATCTCTTTCTGGTATACTGTTCTTAGTTTTAATAGTATATCAGCCACAGAATACAACAGTTTCTAAAGACCGACACACATATTGACATAATACACATCTCTGAAGTTTGGATTTGTCTTGACTGGCAGAATGAGATGAATCAACACAGAAGCAGCTACAGAAGCAGCACTCACAATGGAAGCTAAATTCTGGGGTGACATAGCACTGAAAGAAATATTTCAATAACAGCTTAATTGCTGTGTTAACTGTCCTTTTGTTTATTGGTTCTTGCTTTTGTTTTGTTGCTCTTTGGTCATTCTCATCTGAATAAAGACATGGTAATTCCTTAAAAGGCATTTTTGAAGGACTGTGTTTTTGGAGTTAAAATGTAAGAGAATCTCAGTTTTGTAGAACTAAGAATTATTTAAAAAAAAAAAACAGTCCAAACTTAGTTTCTGAGTTTGTTGGAGTTGAGAAAGTTAGCTCTGCTTTTGTTCTGTCCTTGTTGATCTTATTTTCAAACAAAGGCTGCATCTGATGACATTCATAGCAGTAATATTTCAAGGGCATTTAATTAAAGGGAATGAATCATCCTGAAGACAGGACTGTAATTGCTCACAGAGCTCTTTTGCAGCATAGTGGTCGATGAAATGTACCATGTTGGTAAAAAGTCTTAACACTTCAGAAGGATTAATGAGGGAAGTCTCCTACAGAAAGTACTCCGGGGTTGTATTTGTAAATCCTGTATTGAATGCTAAAAGTACTCTGTGGGTAGGATTTTCAAAGTTCTCTGTGGATTTGGATTCCCAGAATAGCTACTGAAATGTGATTAATAGATTTGAACTGAGCTGGTAAATATCCTTTGGAACTGTTGACTTTAGTTGTTAATATGGCTATTAAGAGAGAAGGCATCTGAGAATGCTCAGGCCTAAGCAATACATGCTTTTCATGAAGCATTTAAATGAACAATTTGGCTTTAAGTGTTTTCCCATCTTCTGGGAAGCTATTATAAAAATGTGTGCCCATAAATGTTTTATTTGGCATTAGGATAAATGTATATGTTTTTGATGATGTGTTGGATGAAGGAAACATTCATGTAAGTGGAAGAGTGTTGGTGGATATAATTTGTATTGAGGGGTTGTTCATTTCTGTAAGTCACACTCATGGTTGTCAGTAACTAAAAAGAAGGGAGGAATTTTGCATCTAAATCAAATGTACTTCCTGCTTGGAAGGCTTCAGCTCATTTGATTGGAATTTAGTAAAGGTTATTTGTCGTGCAGTTAGCTCAGGGATGGAGGGATAGAGCAGTTAGGAATACGCTGTTGTTCCTGTCAAACGTGTTTTGATTTACTTATATCCACAGAATTTAAGTAGAGCAAAGTGGTCTGTTCCTTTTCATTTCAAACTTAAGGTCCATCAAAGAATTTATTTTTTTTAAATAAATATCTAGGGCTGCCAAATTAAGAGCCAGCCCAGGCAGAGTACCACAAAGTTAACACTTTTGTTTGCTATGGGTGGCCCAGGAGGAGAACTGCATGCAGACGTGGGACAGGGGCATTTGCCTTTGTGGTGCTTTTTGTTGAAATACTTGACTCGTAGGTTTTCATCTCTGTAGCAGGCACAAATGGAGAACTCCATGCTTCCAGTTTCTTGCTAATGAACACCCAACTGCTACTGCTGAAAGTAACTAAAATTAAAGTCCTCTGTTCAGAGGAATGGGTGAGCTTGTTTTGTCTGTTGTGATTTACATGTACAGAGGTAGGGCAGAAATGCACTTCCTCTTAGGTTAGGGAAGGCTACTCCAAGGTCGTTCTGGAGCTGTATCTTCTCTGGGCTGAACAAGCCTGGATCATTCAGCTTCTCTTCGAAGGGCAAGTGCTCCAGTCTCTAATTATCTTGGGGGGCCTCTGATGGATTTACTTCAGTTAGTCAGTGTTTTTGTTGTACTGGGGGTAGTAGGGCATCCCAAAACTGGATGCAGTATTCTTGATTTGGTTCAACAAGTGAGAAATAAATGGTAATAATAACTTCTTTTGATTCCTTTGCTATGCTTCTGTTAGCACAGGCCAGATGTTTTTAGCCTTCTTCAGTGCCAGGACATATTGTTGACTCTTGTTCACCTTGCTGCTGTAGGAGCCTTCAATTTCCCTGCAGATCTGGCTGGTCTGTGTTGTGCTCCCTTCCAGGGTGTTTGCCACGGTCACGGCATGGTTTACTCTGGGTCCACAAGGCAAACAAACATACAAACAAAAACCTGACCAAAAATGAAGAATGGTAAATTTCAGCAGTTTTGGGGCTGGGGTAAAATCCTGCCAACTCCCATGGGGTTTACGTGTGTTCAAAGTGCAAAATGTTGTGCTCCTTGATCTGTTATTTAGAAGTACTGCACCTTAAGCAGTTGTGTTGTTAGGGATGAGCCTGTGGTTTGGGGTTGCGGTAAGTAGGAACAGTGATTCCCAGTGTGATCATCATCAGATCATCATGCATGTGGCCAATTCTGCTTCTGACAGCCAGAGCCCAGGGGCTCCGAATGTAATCTTAGCATCTCACTATGCTGAAGAAATTTGAGATTTTTATGTGTTTGGGACACATTTTACTGCCAGGCACATTGCCAAGTGTTGAAGGAGCTATTAACAATATCAACAATAAGATATCTAGCTAATGTGTGGATGTACCTTTCTCAAACTTTATGGACAAGCAGACCTTCACTTCTGCTTCCTAATATCCTCATGTTCTTTTAGTGTGTAATTACCTAGTCACAATACATCTAGTCAAGACATGTTTTATTAGACATGAGTCAGTATTCTTTATTTTCATTCATTGCATTGTGACTCATTACACCCACTGCCTTATTAAACAGGCAGAAACATACCTCCATTTGGATATTGCTAAAGCACTGTGATAACTGGTTTGACAAGCATGTTAAATGATCAATCCAGGTGAAAGGATTTCTGGATGAAAGGGTGAAATGAACCCAAAATGTCTGGTTTCACAGCTCGTTGCCAGTGGTGTTCCCATCTGAAATTGTGACCTCCATTTTGGATTAGGGTCTCTGTTTGGGATTGTTTGATGAACAGATGCATGAAAGCTATGCCCTTTACAGGTAGTTACAACTCTGGGAGGAAGGGTTCAGTAGGAAGGGTTTTTTCTGTTGAAATTCGTCAGCACTGACTGCTTCTCTGACAATGAGACAGTATTAGGACAGGTTCTGCTCTAGAAGGAGAAGGGCAATCTCCACCACCACTGTGTAAGAGATGAGAGGAACTGGTGAGGCATTGCTCATTTTGCACTCTAATCAACTTCAGAGTTGGAGGAAAAGTGCTGTCAAGAGTCAGTGTGCATCTGTGGGCTCTATGTAGTTGCTTTTCACATGGCTGTGATCATGTGCACAATTTCTAATGAAGTAATATATTAATTTTCGTGTCTCATTCAGAATGAAGGACAATGTGCAAGAACCATCTCTTTTGTGCTGTTTGTAAAATGGAGTCATATTTGCTCAGCATTTTGAATGCAAAGCACTGCATATGAAAAAATGATATAAATCTCAGACTGAAATTAGAGACATCAGTATGGTAAATAAACAGTATCTGTGAAACACTCATACACTGCCATATCTTAAAATTGTACAAGATTCTCTTTGACAAGAGAACAAACTAGCACTTCATGTTTCTCTTCTCGCTAATGGTCTCAGTCTTATGAAATGCCAGCTTGTGTTTTTCTTTAAGTGGTGGTCCAACAATTTCCAAACAGATGGTAAAAGTCAACCTTTGTGTTTGAATCATTACTTTGCTTAGTATGTGACTGTGATTAGAGTAGGTATTGCTTGTAAGAAAGAAGTTGATTGATACTTCTGGGTGTTTGTTTTGTGGATGTTTGTTACAAGTTGTAAATTACTCTTTGCTTGAAAATGCCTGTAGAATTCTTTGGAGTTTGCCATTTGAAACCACATCTGCAGTTTGTAATTTACCATGTTACTTAGCTATAAAAGCCAAGCGGTATTATTGTTGGTTCACTGTTGTTTTTTGTAAATAACCATCAGAATTGAACTGAACTGAGTTCTAATGCTCCTTTAAAGGTTTTGTGAACATAAACAGTGCCTTTTAAAGTTATCCTGAGCTTGTGTCTGTGTGTTTACATGCTTAAAACTGGCTTTTTATGTCTCCATGGTACTGTAGGAGAGCAAGAGCTCTGGACTGCAGAAGGTGAAGGGATGCAATGTTGAGTGTGAATATATGACTGCACGTGATTGATCAGGGGATGGGGGCATATGGTGGGATGAAGTTGGAGAAGTGCAGAAGCAGGTGATTAATAGGATTGACCATGAACTGGTAAATCCTCGGAGACTGATACTGTGCTTGGTTGGGGTCACCATGGAAAAGGTGGTGGTTCGAGCAGCATTAGATGTTCATTGCTAAATCAACATGTGTGTTAGATCGCAGGGGCTAAATGTGGAGAAAAAAGCGTCAGATTAGACTGACTTTTCCAGCCTTTATGTTTTACTGCCTGAGGATGTTTATTAAAGATTTCAGATAAGCGCTTCCATGGTGATGAACTATAAGTGAAATTAAAAAACCCACCCACATTTTACTTAGATTATTCATTTTGTTATGAAAATCAGAGGTATTATGCTGCAGACATGGAGCCACAGATGCTAGAAACCATTTGGGTTGGGATTTAAAAAAATCTTAAGTTCAACTTTTAGACTTCTACAGGTAGTTTGAAAGTGTGCTGCTGCATAACCCAAAGCTTTGATCTGGCATAAAGTTTCTCTGATAGTTCAGCTTTGTTTAAAACACTTACTGGGTTATGCTTGTGCTGTTTACGTCAACAGTTGTATCTTAGTGCTACACTTACATTATACAAGAACAGGAATCACCTGTCCTCTGACAGCCTCTGAAAGCTGACATAAAAATATAAAGCCAGTATAAGCTCTGTAATTTATATTCTTACTATTTCAATCACTTCTAAATGTGATCCGTATAGATACTGCTATTGATCAAATTTCTGCCGCTGGCTGATCCAACAGCACATAGATCTCTATTAGTGCCCGTGAAAGCCTGGTTTTACCTATGGATTAGAACATTTGCATCCTGAGTGTCTGAGTTTCACATCCTTGTTCTGTAACAAATTTAGCTGTGGCCCAAGTAACTGGGTAATATTTGTGCCATGTAATCACTGGATGCAAATAATCCCTCAAATCTTGCTCACCTAAATGCTAAATTGAAATCAGGTTAATAACATGAGGTGGCAGAATACATAAGATGAAGCAACTATTAATATATTTACTGGAAGCAAAAAGACAAGAATTTTTTTTCCATCAATGGAGGAAGTTGAAAACTGAAATTATTTTAAAAAGATGAAATGACATCCTTATTGCTCAACTTTGTGGATCCATAATAGAGATTGACTGAATTAAAAGAAAAAACACAGAAGAAGTAATAAAAGAATTTACTGGGTTTGCTTCTGAGTTCAGATTAGGTCATATGGAATATTATTTCATGGCTTTTCTCTAGTGGTTTGTGAGTACTTTCCAAAGCCAAAATATACATTTTTGACTGATGAATGGTCTGCAGTTAAATGAGGGCAAGCAGAGAAATACTCTTGTGGTTGCAGAACACAAAGTGAATTGACACAGCTCTCCAGCATAGCTACAACATCCCCCTCACAACAGGAAAAACATTATTTCACTGTCCCTACTCCCTTGACTGGGATTTGTGTTTCTCATGAAATTACTGAGGTCATGATATAAAATTTAATAATGGTAATGTACATTTCACTTCTTAAGACATACTTTAGGCAGAGAAAATGAGGGAGTAAGCCAGCAACATATGATGAGAAAAATTTCCACAAAGTAGGAAACGTGAATCGATGAATGTAGGGGAAGTTATAAGCAGTGTATGCATCTGTTTTCAACCATTTTCAAATTTAGATTATTTGCAACATAAATCTCTATAAGTGTATATAGATTAATTTTATAGTATCATGGAATCATCAATGTTTTATTTAGCTGTATTGGGAGGAGCAGCTAAATGAACTGAGGAGTTTTGCAGAGGAACACAGCATTTGTCTTGCCGTCCTATTTTTAGCTTCTGTCTGAAATAGAGGAATAAATGGTACAATTACAGCCAGGGTTATCTTATCAACAGCTAAACTACTTACTTAACTAAGAGCCTGGTACGGAGAGAAAATGTCAGTTTGGAAAATGCAGTTTAACATGGGCTATTCACATCATTTAGAAAGAGTTCTCAGGCGTAAGATTCCAGGGTAATTACTTGTGTCTGGCAGGAGCCTGCCCTGGAAGCATTGCCTAACTTTGACCTGCTTCCAACCAGCTGGGAAACAGCCAGGTTGCTCAGTGGAATTAATAAAACATTCAAAGGCTGTATTAGCATAATTTAAACAAGTCATAAGCATATCATCACCAAGGTTTAATTGAGGGCTACCCATAATACAGATATTAAAATCTGATTCTAGTTACTGCAACAGCTCAGTTCTGTTCCCACTGAAGTTTTTTGATACTGAGAAATTTTTATTCTTAAATTGTCAAACCTGTACAGTATTTACTGAATAATTTATTACTTTCAGTGCCACTTGCACCAGAAACAGTTCTGGTACCGTTCTTGTTTCCAGTTGTAGGAATAGCTGTAATCTGAGAGTAGCTCTCTATATCACAGAGTCTGCTTACCTGGGATATTAATGATGTAATTGGGGAAAATAAATTCCTTCAGAAACAGAAGACTGAATAATTGTGTATGCATGCTATTTAAAAGGCTTAGAGGCTATCTTTCATTGCCAGATCACGAAGTATGTCCCACCTGACACAGGAAGAGCAATTCTTTGGGAACCCAAAGGATGCTGCTTGCCTTGGTGTGACTTCTGGCTTTAGTGCATCTTCCATCCTCCATTCTCAGTGTGTTCCCAAACAATCACACCAACTGCCTGCAGGGTTTTTACAATATGAATCAAATGGATTTAGGAGACTGTCATGCTCCTGGCTACTTTGAGGACCAGTATTTAGGCAGAGCATAGATAAGGACAGCTGTGAGAACTGTTGTGGTTTCTACTCATGAAACCCTGGCCAAAAATGATGAAGGCTCTGTGATGAAATTTGCTGAACTTGCCATGGCCCTTTTCCTGGTAATGAAGTGTTTCTGTTTATAGAGCTGTCAAATCTACCACTGCCACTTGCTTTCTAATTCTCCAATAGTACCTCATGATGTTGTTCTTTCAGTAGTGTTCACAGAATGACCTGGTTTAAGCAGGAGAAAGAAACCATTTATTAAAAACAACAAAAAACCCTCAAGCCCTCTTCCTAACTCTCTTCATCCATTGCTCCAGGTTTATTCCTACTAGCAGAACTTTTTGAGGTGTATATCTAGGATTGGCACCATTCACATATTTTAAAAGAAGGCATTGAACATTGTTAGCAAAAGTAGCTGTGTAAATTAATATGTACATGTAATTGCTTCACATAAATGAAGATGTTGCATGCAGAAGCCAAAGTCACTCAGTCTTAAGGCTATTTTGTAATGAGAATAAGGAGAAAGCAGGCAGCTTTTACTTCACAGTAATTTGATGTTGACTGCTGCATGCCCACAAATTTTTGTACGCTTCTTAGGGGTTTAAGTTCCAAGGCTCAGCTTTGAGTTACTGAATAGGAAGCTATAATAGATTACAGGTCATTTGTAGGCTCTTGATAATGCAATGTGATTTGAAACTGTTTGCCCCAATGTAAAAGAAAATCTCAGTGCCTTCTACGTGCTGTGGAAAAAACTCAGGTGGTTGCTGAGAGGAAGCCTGTCAGGTTTGTTTGTGTGCAAAGTATTTTGAAGTGCCTCACTTGAAAACGGGTTACAATATACAGTGCTATTGTAACAGAAATAGAAATGATTAAGTGTTCACAAGTTGAAAGTAATTTCAACTCTGAGAATGCATGGGAGTGCCTTAGTTTCAGGATCATCTTCATATATGAGTGAATTGGTAGATTCTTGAATCTCTTGTCATTCTATGTACAGAACTGTCCTGACATCTTGTGTGTGCCAATGGGATTAGTCACTTCAGCTAAAGGGCACTGGAGAATTTTCTGTTTTTTATGAATTTATCTTGTGGATGCATGTGCACAAGTGTTTGATTTTGCTAGATAATACGTCATGAAAGGTTTAAAAAGGCTGGTATTGATGCCTGGCTCCATAAAATGTATCCTGGAAAGTCTTCCATGAGGATGTGAAGGGCTGGGGTGAGAAACTAGTGCTGATAGCAAAGACTCAAGTTTGGAGCAATGCAGCCTGTGACTAAATAGCTGCACTCCCTGATAGATTGCCACAGCCTTGGTAGGCACGGTGCAAGGCACAGCTCTTAGGCATGCATCAGCTCTGGCTTCCAGATTTGTATGTGTCCATTTTTTTCTGTACTCTTCACCAGGGATCCAGCTCAGTTCCCCTGAAATGCAGTGGCAAAATCCTTTGCAGCTCCCTTGGGCTCCCTGCTGATTTGAACTGCACAGTTCACTGGTAACAGTAAGTGACAAGCTGGTGGCTTAGAGCTCCACTGACTGTGTGACTGCAGAGAGGAAGGCAAATGTATTTGTGTGTGTATGTGTGTGTGAAATTGGGTATCCAGACTGTGAAATGCCGTCAATTGGCAGCAGAGCAATCAGACAAAGAGCTTTTGTTTCTATCTCTTCTCTCGAGGAGATTGTGATCAATATGTAATCACTGTGAGAAAGAAGCAAAAGATCTAATGTTCTTTATATATATATGTACACATGTGTGTATATTTTTTCATTAGAAATACTTGGATATTTTTTCCTTAGTGTAATTAAAGTTTGGATGATATAAAACATTGATAATGTCCTTTTGTTTATTCACATAACCGTCTTCATTTAAGTGTTTTTAGTTTTCCCTTCCCTGTCTGAAAATCAAGACATGAATGGTGGAGGGGAAAGGGATGAACGTATGGAAAAAGAAATAGCCCATCAAACATAATCATTGTTACTTAGTATATTGAAATCTTCAGCCGCGGGGTTTAAGGAGCTGGGGGCGAGGCAGGGCTGGGTGCAGCACCAGAGCCCAGGCTTAGCTGATGGGGTTGTTGTTGGTGCGATCCATGCCTGTTACAACCCGGTAGTTTGTAGCAGCTGAGTCTGAAACCTGCTTGAATACAGGCCAGCTTCTCAGAACTCACACTCCTATCCTTGTTTGCTAACCCGGCAGGGATGTCTGTGGTTAAGCAGATTTGGGGACTGTTCTGCTGTTTCACCTCTAGAGGGACGCCCAGGACCGGAGGTGAGGCCCTGCCACAGGCGGGCGGCAGCGCGGCTGCGCCCTTCCCTCCCGGTCCTGCTCTGCCTCAGGACAGAAAGGAGACGAACCGCGGGAAGCAAAATTTTGACAGGAATGACACTGACAACTTGCAGTGTTCAGGGAGGTGAGAAATCCCTCCCGCCAGCCCTCGAATGTCTCCTGCGCCGTCGCCTCTTCTTCCTCCCTGTGAGAGGCCAGTGAAGGCAGACGACTGCACTTGTGCTCAGGAAGGCAGAGTGTTATTACTCTATCATTCGTATTTGCAGTTCGAACCACTTTAAACCACTGTTTCTCTCCAGTCTGACCTCTGCCACCACTGTCAGGCCAGAATGAGCCCTCAGAATATGGTGGGTTATGTGATGTCTGGACATGCCTGTAGCATTTTTATTTCTGCACCAAGCAGTCACACTGTGAAATTTCTGATAGGATCATTTAGGGTAGAAAGCTTAGCACTTCCGCAAAGACTGAGAAATCACTCATTGACCTCTTGTTCAGAATAGATCAAGGTGAACATGGTTTCTTTGTTACTGTCTCTCCAAACTAGTCTGAACTTGCTCTTCAACATGACTCTTTCAAGCAAAATTCTGCATGGTTTCCTCATAGTCTTTGCCAAATGTGTCCCCATGATCTTTGATTTCCTTACGTATGATAACTACTCACAGTGAAATGCTTTGACTACATTTTCAGCTCTCTGATGGTAAACCTCTAGAAATGGGGGAAAAAAGCTATAGGTATGCAACTGTAGTCATATATATATATAGAAAACATGCATATAAAAACACTGTATGGCCAGTTAAAAGAATAAGTAGAATGAAATTTGTAATAAGCAGAGCCCTTCCTCTTCAGCTCAGAGCTCTGGGCTGTGGTTGGATGACCATACAATGCACATTTTTTATAATTATGTTGCTCCATCCTGACTGTTGATATAGTTTTGTTCTACCTAAGATGACTTGGTGTTGAATTTACTGGTATTTGGGCAGTTGAAACGTCTGTTTGCTCATCATATGGAAAGCCTGGACTAAGTATTTTTCTTCAGCTTTACACTGAAATATGTATCTATGTTAAGGAAAGTTTCCCGTCCAATCATCCAGGAGCCGCTCTGGCAGTCACAGTCTGAACTGCGACCGAGGCCCCTTCCCAGTGGGAAGCTGCAGTGAGCTCTCCGGTGCTCTGCTTGCTTCCCTACACTCGCCACACTCACAGTCAGGTTTCCTTACTGGCTCGACCCTAAGTTTCCCATGGCAGTCTCAGACGTCTGATTCCTTGAAATAATTTAATCTTGACTCAACAACAAAATAACAGCTCGAGGCAGAACCTTCGAGAAGGGACCCTGAACAAAGGAAACCCTGGAGCTTTTATGCCCTGACAATCTATGCTCGTGGAAGTGTGGGGCCATCGACTCCTGCTGTGTCTGAGTGTCCTGTCCCCTGGCCGGCGCCACAAGTCCCCGGGCCCTTTGTTATGCAAAGGACGGCAGTTCACAGCCTCCCGCCTCGGCTCTCACCACCCGGAGCTCAACCTGCATCTTGCACACCCAGCTACCTGCACCAAATAATAGTCTGTTGACTGTAGCCTCTCGGCATCAGACTGGAAAAGACTGAGGGACACCCTGGAAAAAATAGGAGAAAACTTCTACAGTTCTACACCAGCTCTCAGGGACAAACTCTTGAAAAAAACAGAAGAGTGACCTGGTTATTGACGTATTAGACTGGTAAATTGATGTTTTGGATTTACGTGGTAGCTTTGCAAGATATCACTTATCTGACCATGGGATGGGTCATTTAATCTCTGTGAGGCTCCATTTGCCATCACTGCAATGAAAATAATAATACTTATTTTCTGTTGTCTGCTTAGGCAGGCTTTCAGAATACTGATTGTCTAAAGCTTTGTCTAGAACTCTCTCTCTCAGCACGCTAAACCTTGAGGTGGTGGAACACGGTGGGCATTGCTGCGCTCACTAGTCAGCACTGGTCTGCTGTGTGTACTTCTGCTATGCTTCCAAAAGAGAATCAAGAGACACGAGGGAAGGTGACTTTCTGGCATGTTTTTATTCCCATCTCCTCTCTCCAGATGTCTAAGTTTGTGGAGCAACAGCCTAATGTAGCGAGTGAGCAGCTGACTTCAGGGGACCAAGTACCACTTGGTGGTTGCAAAATAAAGGATCAGAAATAAATCAACTGCAAAATTCAAGAGATTTCTCAGCCATTGCTTTTATTGTGCAAGTGACAAAGACCAACAGGTGCCCCTGCATCTGTGGGTCTAGATAGTGAAGTACATGTGTTGTCACTGACTTTGATCACATCCCTGGGAAAACCCTCTCTTGGGGGGTGTTTTAGGTGAATGAGCTGTATCTACCTGGGGCTTGATGAGACACTTTGCAGCTCTTCTCCAGTGGAAAGGGGTAAAAAGGAAGAGAGGCGACCAGTGCATGAAGTAAAGGGGATGGCTCGTTGCAGGAGAGAGTTGGCTGACCAAAGCTGTTTTCTGACTTTTTCTGGAGAAATTGTCCCACATAGTATAGGCCACTCTCCTGGTCTGTCTTGCTGCTTCCAACAGTGAGTGATGCAACTTGGCTTTTCTGCACGGCTGGGTGGTTGCTGCTGCTTTCCAGCAATCAATATCGTCATGGAATGAGTTTTGTTTTCCAGGAAACATTTAAAATTGTTTAATTCTTTCCATGAAATAATCAACTCTTACTTTGGTTTTCTGGATCATAATGCCCAAGGGACTTCCTTTTTTGCAAGCATCTATAGTTTTCCCCTTGCTAATTTATAAGAACAGCTCAAGGTTTTCTTCCTTGCAAAAAAACTCACCCTTTCCCCATGCTAACTTTTTATCATCCTACAGCTCCCTTATAGTCAGGTTGTCACTCAGGAGAAGACAGTGATGATGAAGGTGGCTGGGTTTTTTTTTAATGTGCCATCCTGTTCTTGCATCCTGTTGATAGAGAGTAATGAAACGGCAGGAAGCAGTTTCATAGCAACCATGCTATTTTGTTGTCTCTTTTTTGAAGATTATGCAAAAAGAAAGTAACAAAAAATTGCAGGGACAGCCCTGTGTAATAATGGCTTTGCTGTTCTCTTGGAGTGTTCCTTGGGTATCTCTTCTGCTTTTAATCTCTCATTCATTCTGCCATCTTTCACCTCTCCCACCTTTATCAGACTCTTGGAAAACCCCAGACAGCGTTACTGTCCATTTTCCCTGACCCTCTTCTGGGGTCGGTGGTTTTCAGTTGTTTCAGTTACTTTTAAACAAAGGGACATTACCCTCATTTAGCTGACAGCAATGTGGGTATCACAACCAGCAGTTTCAGAACGGTGCTGCAACTCCATTGTTGGCAGTGCATCAAAATGGAATGGGTGTTAGGGATGCCAAAATAACTTGTTCTACTGCCCAACAGGTTTGAAGTCTTCATTATCATGCACTGAATTTGTTACCTGCATTGCTGAACACACAACTCATGCAAGCTTCTACTTGCATGAGTCAGCTTCTACACTCTTGGAAGCTTCTGCAGAATTATGTTCTAAATCAGTTATATGCTCTCAAGATGTGATTTCTCATCGCTGCTGTGAAGAAAAAACATGTAGGCATTTCTGATTGCTTTGAATTTCATTTGCTTTCATATTTAATGTTGTAGTCTTGTAACTTTTCAGGCAGCATGCCCAGGCAATTTTTAAAAATTTCCTTGGTACAGATCACTGCATAGAAGTTAATTTCCCCACAGCGATTTCTGAACTTTTAAATGCCAAAATCACTGCTCATAAGAACTGACCATTTTATATTGATCTTCCATCTTTAGTGCTTCTGCTGCTCTCCTCTGGATACACAGATCTCTTTAGAGGGATTAGGGAATCCTTAATGAATTTAGGTTTTTGCCTTATCTCTTTTTTTTTAATGATTCACTTATTTTTCCTATACATCCAAGTGCTTCTGGTGGCTTTTTGTTTGTTTGTTTGTTTTTAATTTTGAGTACAAATACCAAGGCACTTGAAAATTTAATTGCCCCATCCAAGGTAAGAAAACCTGTTACTGCTGTAGAGAAATCCTTCCATGTTATACGGGATGAGGTCTCCTATTATTTATTCTTCAAAGAAGAATATCAATAATAAAAATAATTTATTCTTTGAAGAAGGTTGATTTTAACTTCTTAGATAAGAAGTGAGATGAACCTTCTACCCACAGATTGTGTTGTAGCTAGCATTTTAGCCTTCCAAAAGGATCCTCACTTCCTCTTCTTCTGAAACTGGAAGCAACCTAAGGCTGGCTGTCCCATATGTCACATCACCATCCTCAGACAACTTTTTCTTCTTCTTCCTTTGCAGGGATGTTACAAGAATTAGCATACTTACCTCAGCTGTTCCTGGGCTTATCAGATGTTTGGAATTGAATGTGGCAAGTCTCAAGCACTTGATTTGCACTATTGCTGGGATGCTGTATTTTCTTAGTGTCTTCCTTTCCTTCTGCTCTTCCTGTCCCATCAAGCTCAGAGAAGGTAGCAAGACTGAGTTCTGGAGAATTTAGCTGGCAGATTGAAATGCAGTACAGGCTATACCAGAGTAAAGGAAAAATGGTTCTCGCAGTTTTGAAACAGTTAAGGGTGAGTGGTAAATACAAGTATCAGCCAGCCTGAAGAGCTGCATTGTCTTATCTCAGGGGTTTGTAGGACTGGGAGCTATCTGAGACCCTGAATTACACTGGTGACTCAAAAATCCACTGTTGTGAGCAATGGTTTGTCTGTGGTAATTATGTTTCTGTAATAGGTTTCTGTAATCCTAAATTTTCACTGCCTTTCACCTTCTGCAGTGTACTGGTTTTGGCTGGAATAGAGTTAATTTTCTTCACAGTGGCTGATATGGGGCTGTGTTTTGGATTTGTGCTGAAAACAGAGTGGATAATACAGAGATCTTTTTGTTATTGCTTGCACAGCATTTTCTGTTTCTGACCCCACCGTGAGAGTGAGGAGGCTGGGGGTGCACAAGAAATTGTGAGGGGACACAGCCATGACACCTGACCCCAACTGACCAAAGGGATATTCCATACCTTATAGCCTCATGCTCAGCATATAAACTGGGAGGAAGAACAAGGAAGGACGAGGACATTGAGGGATGGTGTTTGTCTTCCCAAGTCACCATTCTGTGTGATGAAGCCCTGCTTTCCTGGGGATGGCTGAACACCTCTCTGCCCATGGGAAGTTGTGAGTGAATTCCTTGCTTGTGAACACAGTTTTTGGTTTTCCTGTTACACTGTCCTTACTTTTGCCCTTCTGATTCTCTCCTGCATCCTAATGGTGGGGGAGTGAGTGAGTGGCCGTGTGGGGCTTGTTGCTCTCTGGGGTTAAACCATGACATACAGTTGTTAACACTGGTAATAAAAATGCATTCATCTACATCACCACCTTTAAATTCCTTTATACCTTTTATACTTGCTCTGGGATTAATTTAATCCAGTATGTCTATTATAATGTAAAGCAAATGTCTGCCTGATATTAGATTACGTTATGGTTTGCTGGTTTTCCTTTTCACAAAAAAGAGACAATTTAGGGGAGGTTACTATCATTTCATGTCCATTTTTTGTCCAGTATGCAAAAGTAGACTGGGAGTTAAAACTAGGCCCAGTGACCGTGGTGCTAAAATCTATATATAAATGCTTTCTTTCCAGTAAAATAAATGGGTCACACTCTAAAGCACTTTGATAATATTTAATATTCAGGCTTCATGTAGAGACACACCTTCTTATGCTGCTCTTAATCCATGGTTAATACTTCTTCCCTGGAGAGTTTCACCCTCAGAATCGAAGTGTCACATTGCACTGACACAAATGAGTGCCAATGCTCAGGTCATGGTTCAGCCACATGGGCAGTAACCCCATGGGAGCAGGGGCAGATCAAACACTTCAAGTCAACTTTGCAAGAGGAGATCTAACTATACTCCTGAGACACTTGTTTGCCCTCTAAAATTTCACCCTTCTTCTTAAATTTAGATTTTGGACAGGTTCACAAGTCACTTTTCTATTTTGTTATTTACTGTTTGTAACAGAGATGTGCCATAGCAAGCTATGCCCAGTCACAGACAAGGATGCATTTATACTGAGTACTGTATAGATACAGACTGACAAGAGGCTTTGAAGAGTTACAGTACATTTAATTTTTCATTTGTTTGACATTTATTTAAATTATATAGTCGTGAAATGCCTTAAATCTGTATTAGCCAACTTTCAAGGGAAAGGAAAAAGAACTCTGCAGCCTAAAGTTTGCCTTTTCCCTTAAACAAAGTTAATTAAGTCAATGCAAATATATTTTCCATAGAGGAAGCTACATTTACTTTCTTGCTGTTTGTACATTTTTTCTGGTGGTCTGTGCTTGTTTTCCATCTACTGCCTGCAGACTCCCAGCTTTACTTAGGTTCCTGGATCAGCTTTTTTCCTTCTCTCTCTCTTTTTTTTTTTTTTTTTAACAATTACTCTGAAAGCAGTAGTTGAAACTTGAAAGTGAAATCATTATGTTGGGGGTAAAAACGGAAGAAGTAAACTATAGTCTGGCTGAGAAACTCCAGAGGCCTGGGTATCTGGATGAGAAAGTAAGCAGGATAAAGAAATAATGTTAGTTGTAATTAAAAAGCCTTTTTTCCAGGTTTGAGGGCAGATTTAATATCAGGGGACAACATCCAATTTCCATAATAAGTCCTACAGGCAGCTGTGAACACGAGGTGTATCTCCAAGGAGTAACACATGTGCTCCTTTCCCCCAATTATAACAGAGTAAGTGGGCGCTAGGTGGGACTGACACCGAACTGGCTTTGACCTGTCCAAGAGTTACACTTCTGAAGCGTAAATTCCCATTGAGTCAGTTTTATTGTTTTGTGAAACAGAACGTGGCTCCTGTGAAAACGTATGAGGATTTTTACAGTGGTTTACACTGAACGATTGGGTGCATTGGGAAGGCAAAGTGGATCAGCTGGAAAGACACCACAGCAACGGCCCCAGGAGTGTGTCACCGGGAGGGGTGTTAATGATTTGATGGTCAATATAGAACTGCCTGTAGAACAAGTGATGGAAAGGGACCAGATCTCGTGTCACCAGCCATTGAGAGAGGAGTGTGTTCCACACCTCACTGCAAACACCACTCTACCCTGTGGTGAGGGACACGTCGTGTGTGCCACAAAGCCAAAACATCGGCGGCACTGCTGCAGAGCTGCTCGTTGTGTGCAGGCTGCGATGCTGCTCAAGGGTCACTGTGGTGCTGGCAACAGCAGGACTTTGGGCTGGAGCTGCCCTCACTCCTCACTGGTAACACAGGCTGATAGTGTGAGAAACTGCTGGCGTTGCAGACACAGAAAAGAGAAAGGAGTGGGCCAACCCAAGGCTAAAATAGCAATACAGTAACAGGAGGGACTACAAGACAAAAGATGTGAAGAGGGAGTGTGAGGAACATCCTGTGGGTGAAAATTTTCAAGGACAGTGGCAGAGATGTGCTGACTGAGGCTGAAATTCTCGAGTAAGGAGGTAGTCAGTGGGGAAAAACAGGGTGGGTTGCTTATTTAAGGTGCATGTGGGGAAATGGTATAAAGTAAAGCAGACAGAGCTGTTGCAGGGTCCCTGTTGAGCAGCCCCCTCCATGACCACTGCAGCCTAGAGCAGGACAAACCACACATCCCAACAGATGCTTTTTTTACTGCAGGTTCCTGCCTCATTCAAAGCAAAAGAACAGTGTTTGCTTACTAAATAGCTATTCATGATACTTCTTTCTCAACCTCATGAAACTTCTACCTATACTTTATTCACTACAGTTTAGTTAGACCCCTTTTGGAAAGCTAAGTTTGAATTTTCTCGTGGGGGTGTGATGGTTACAAAGTTGTCTCTTTGTTAATAGTCGTCTTCACAAAATCTCTTTGAGGTTAAGTGTTGTCTTCCTCTTACACTAGTGGATCTAGGGCATGAGGAGAATCAAATTGAAGTTAGTGCTGGGTGCCCGATTTAAGAACACTGGAAGGCAGCTCTTCAGAGAATTCAGCATGATGCTTCACTGTGCATACTGACAGTGTTCCCCACTGGCATGGGTGGCAGATCCAACTGCTGTGCACTTCTGCACACTGGGACTGTTAAGTAGTTTTTAGAAAATGAGACACTGAAATTCCAAACAGAGGTAACATGGTGTTTCAGTGGCCTAGTCAGCATATCAGAACTTCTAGAAAAGGCAGGCATAAAACGGTGTTCTCCAGCATATCATGCAGGTGCATTTACTGTGCTGTGCAAAGCTGTTCTTACTATTGCAGTAATCCCATTCTATCCACTTCATGTTTCCTGGCTCACAGACAGTGTTGTCCCTTACTACACAGCCCTATTCAAATCCATAGAAATTTGTTCTCTGAAACTGGAGCAAGAGCTATATATGCACAGTGAAGCTAAATTAAGGGGTTCAGTGGCAGTTTAGCTGCTGTTTTCAAGAAATAAAAAGAAGCTGACAGCAGGACAAAATAACACGTTAACATAAAATCCTGACTAAGCGTTTCTGCCTATCACACCTATGTCAGCAATCCAGCATCCAACTAACACTTAAAAGCAGAGTTGGTCCAACTGTTGCTAATACCAACTACTGTTTAAACTCCCACTTTTTAAATAAAAAAAATCTCTGTTAATAAACAGATTTTTGTTGAGATGGATTAAATAAAATATTTAAAAATCTCAGTTCTATTATCCTCTAAGTTTTTGACTTAGTTTTAATTTTGACTAAGTAGCTCTTTTATAAACATAATTTCCCAACTTCATTAAAAATTCCATAGATGAATGATTCTATCAGATTGCAACATATTGACTGTTATGTCATCAGCTTGTAGTGTCAGTCTTGTACACAAACGCTTCCCTGTGTCTCAGACTGCCCCTCAGTTTGTTCACAATACCCATTAAGTTGTCTCTCCATCCTCAGACTCTTAATCAGTGTTTTCCTCTCACAAATTTCTCAATGTAGATTCCTTGTCTCACTACCTTTGCCTAAGTAATGTCAGCCACAATACCCCATCACACAAAGCATCTATTGTGCCCATGCCCTCCTGCATTCCTCGACAATTTCCAGTCTTAGTTCATCTCTGCCAGCAGCAGCTCTTACCAAAATCTCCTTGCCAAGGCAGTCCTTCCTCTTCTTTTGCATCTTTCTCATCTCACCCTTTGTCCTGAACCTGCTTCTAGCTTGATACCTACATGTCCAAAGAATTCACACAATCTTTATTTTCATTTAACCTTCATTTTACAAAGTTAAACAAGATGTTAAATATTAGTATCAATGTAAGAGGGAAACGTTATAATTCATTACGAACACAATCAGACTGGGAATTAGAAGGCTTTTTGATATCCATGGAGTGAAATTCTGTAACATCATTTGAGAAAGAAGTTAAAAGAGGTATGCTCAACTATTTTCATCTGTAGCTGTAAGAAAGTTTTATTGTGCTCAGGAATAACTATGAAATTTTAGCTGTTAATCTCTAATGAGCATATGTAAAAGTAGATATTGCATAAGATTATGGATTGTTAAACCTTGCAGGTCTATTGATCAGTAAGGCAATAGGATTATCCTTGATTCAAACCTACAAAGTCCATCTCTGCCAAATTTTGGCACTTTTTTTTCCAGCTTTGTTCGTACCCACAGAATCACTGAATTGGTGAGGTTGGAAGGGAGTTCAGAGACCATCTAGTCCAACCTCCTTGTTTTGCTGAAGTTCATGAGAATCCTGTCTGCCCATTTCTTTACCCTGTCCAGGTCCCTCTGAATGGCAGCACAACCAACTGGTGTGTTAACCACTCTCCTCAATTTGTACGGCTTGCAAACTTGCTGAGGGTGCACTCTGCCCCATCATCAAGTCTTTAATGAGGAGGTTACATAGTACTGGACCCCATATTGACCCCCTGAGGGTTATGTGGACTGTATCATTTTACTGCCAAAGTGACTGACTTTTTTTTCACCATGCCCTTTGTTTTTGCTTTCTTTCTTTTTTTTTGTTCCTTTTCTTTCTTTTCTTTTTTTTTTTTTTTTTTTTTTTTTGATNTTTTAATTAAGAATAAAGGTTAACAGAAGAAAATTTAGGCTCAGTTCAGGAAAATAACCTAGTTGCATGAAAGGACTTTGGGATACACCTGACAAGAGGAATTTTCGTGATGATATAAAGTCACTGGCATAGGATCATTGGCAGGTGTGTTTGGGGTAAATGTGGCCACAATGATACTTCACCTAAGGGATTACCAACTCTTGGACTTGCCTTTTCCTGTTGTGGAGAACTGATCCCATATTAAAGGATAGCAGATAGTTCATCATGGATGCAGCTAAGAGTCTGGGCCTATAAATCTAATCTTTCTAATCAGATAATCTGATAAATGTCCTTGCTGGAAGTATAGGAGAATGCTGGGTGGAAGGGAAGAGTTGGAATCCTTTTAAAGCCTAATTGCCTCATGTTCACCATTATTTTAATGTATGATACAGCCAAACTTGGACAGGATGTGTAGTGCATAGGCCACCTCTGAATATCAGTTTAGCCCTGCCAGGAAAGGGAAAGAAAGTCATTAATCCTTGACTGCATTTATGTGCATAGTACTCCACAATAATAATGCTAGCCTGCTCACCATTATTCTAACATTGTTAATTGGTAGGAGTTCAGCAGATGGGTCTGGTATTCTCCCAGGTCCAGCTGGCATCCAATTTCCAGCAGAGTTTGCAGAGAAACATGAAGGTCAAGTAACTTCCCCAAGGTTACAACGTAAGTGGCTCAGCTGGGATTAGGACCCAGATTGGCCTTGCTCCTAATCTTTTGCCTTATTAATCACTGTAGTCTCTTTCTGCAAATACCAAATAGGTTCATATTTGTAGTTTCACCAACACAATGTTCTGGGCAAAATCACTTAATTTAGGGGAATAGATTGCATGAGAAGGGAAATAAATAGCATTAGCAAATCTAACTTGTAACTGAAATGGAAAATAATTAGGACTGGATTTTGCTTATGGGATATATTAATGTAATGGGAATGTTGTACTTCTCTTCTTGATCTCTTATGTCTCAAAACTCTGCACATCTGGTCACTCTCCCTTATCAACTCTCAATACATATGCTATCGAGAAGCATGATATTTGCTGCAATTTTTGGACTCTGTCTTTACCTGTACTATAACTTAAGGAAATCGGCTGACTGGAAATGCAGAAATAGTAACAAGGTGGCTGTCACATGGTTTATTTGTCCTTTTGTAAAACTCTCTGTGATGCAAATACTGCAGCATTTGGGATACAAAACTGTTATAATGTGTAGTTGTTTTACTCATCTCTTGTGTGGGATGGAGGAAAACCATCTTTAAGAGGAAAACCAGCAACAGAGTTTTTAGGTAAGATGATGAAAACCCCTGATTTTCTCTCACTGAAAACCATGGTCAGTATTATGGAGGATGAAACAGTTTATAGTGCCAGCTGGTTTTAATTAAAGGCTTAGTTTCCCCAATACAAAGACACTTCATTACAAAGCAACGAACATGTTCACACCAGTAGTCTGCCCCTTTCTGTAAATAGGAATGGGTACAATGTACAAGTCTAGAGAACTAAAGCCTCCTGGGGCACAGAACTAAAATAATAGCCGACACATCTCACATGGATTAAGGAGCCAGAAAAACAAAAATGTCTTTATTTAGCCTGTTAGTAAACTACATCATCACAGTGTAACTGATCTCCTGCCACTAGGCAGTGAAATCCAAAGCCACTGAGCACAATTAAAAGGCAACCTGATACCTGCTGTCTCCAATACACCTTTTGAAATAGGTAGAAAGAGAATATGCAGTTTATCAAGGAGTTGAGCACGGTATATGAAGGGTTATCTTTGGTAGGTTTCTACTTCAAAGTTAGTTCAGTACTATATGGCCTGGACTCTTACATAAAGGGAGTTCCATCTCTATCTCCACTCTTCAAAAGTTACCACTTGATATTAGTAATCCCAGCAAAAGTGCCAAAGATGAATTAACATGGAAGTGGAACTCGTTTCCAGTGCAATTACAGATGATTAAATGCAATTACGTAGTTGTGGGGCTATGCAGAGAAACTCTCTTGTGCTGCTGCCTTTGTCAGACCTGGAGTGCAGTAGAAGATCCACTAGCCTAAGATTCAAAATGCAAGATGACACAAAATTTAAGAATTGTTAACTATATTAAACCAACAGATTACTAGATTTTAGTCTAGGAATAATAATTTAAATTCCATTTGAAACAGATCAAAATTGGATAAAGCGGGAAAGATTTCTACCAGCGTCTAACTTGAAACATTTTCAAAGCAATTTCTGGAAGATCCAGATAAAATTCAACATGTGATATGGCAAAGGTACAAAAAAAAGGACAAAGGTATCTGAGGAAAATAGAGGAATTTAGTTTCCCATTATATTCAAGGTTGGTATGGATTTCATTAGGAGAGATTCATCAGCAGTGACTGGAATGGAAGCTTTTGTTCAAGCAGCAGAGAGTAAATAAATGGTGTCCTATTCCTCATGGATGTATTGCTGCAATTTCCACAGGATTCAACAGGAAGCAAACACTCATACCTGAATATTGTTTACTTCTCCCATTTGAATTTGGTGTGAAGTGTATGTATGCGTCTCTGGTCAAAATGCAGGAAGTGCCATTAATATTGTATGAGAAATATCACCCAGTTCTTGAAAAAGAAACTCAAGAATTTCCTAACTGATATCAAAGCTGTTGGGTCTGTTGAGAAAAACAAATTAATCTTAAAAATAACTAATTATTTAGGACCCTCATGAGTGCACACCTTCACTCCAACTGATGGATACACTGAGGCAGAGAGGGTAAAAACCTGACCTGAAGTGTGCAGGTGTGGACATGTGTGCCTAGATGGTAAAAACTCAGGAGAGGGCTCTAACAACAGATACTCATAATTATTAGAAATGCAAAAATGGACAGAAGTTATAGTGTTATAAAATATATGCCATGCCTTATGTTATGGCATAGAACAACTTGTTGTTTTAGATATTTCAGTTTATCTGCACCTTCCAAAAGGGAAATTAGCACCCGCCTTGCTAAAGAAAAGCTGACCAGTACTCAGGATGTATTTTGTAATAGTATGTGCAATGGTGTGTGGTTTCTAGTTTGTTTGCTACCAAGCGTAAAATCTTCCCCATTTTGAGATAGGCTTCAGGTTCACCTTGTTTTCTTAGCATTTATGCGCAGTAACAGATTAATGCCGTTTGCTCTGATTGAAACTCTTCTGGGTTTGCCAGTCTCTCTTGTCTGATTTGGGCCACTGTGATCTAGCTCACTGCTCACATTACTTCACTAGTGATAAAAAGTGTGGAGGTCATTGGTATCTGCTGATGAAGAAGATGCTTGTGTCACTCAAGACATCCTGCTTGCTCAGCTGTCATTGAAAACTAAGTCAAGATGTCTCCCACAGTCAGCTCAGGCACCTTTCTTAGTCATCTGGCCATAACTAGTCTTCCAAAGGGTAATGGCCTCACCTCCGAGACAGCTGGTCTCGGTGTGTGTGAGATAGGGCTGGATGCTCTGCGAGGCTTAATGTAATTATGCTCTAGATTCCTGCTCTTGAGTGTTAGTTCCTGTCTAAAATCCTGATCCAATTTTCTGCTTTCTAGACCTTGTCCTAGTTCCTCCTCCAGCTGAGTGCTAGTTCCTAATCCTGCCCTTCATCTGTTCCGCCTTGGGTCCTAGATCTTGCCTCTTTCTTTTCCAGCTCCCATTTCTGCTTTAAGTTAGCTTACCTGAGTTTATTGCAGCCTGGACTGCTCACAAAGACACTTGCAGACATTGAGACTAAAATTATAATGAACCAAATCTGATCTTCACTTAACCACACAAACTTTAGTTTTCATGAGATTAGAACATTTTTCAAGTACAGTGACTTTACTATAGTCTAATCAAGAAATAAGATATGTAGAAATTCTAGTTCTGGTATACCAAGGCAAGCTAGTCATGAAGGTGAATCACGTCTTTCAGCAGATTATTAGTAATTGATTTACATGTAGCAGAACAATAAATACAGAGATAAACTTTTTAAAAATTTTGTTTATACATTTCTAAGGATGCCTCTTCCTTTTGCTGTCTGGCAACACTCCCCCATTACCAAATTATAACAATAAAAAAGTCTCTTACTCATTTCATGTATTGCAAAGGCAGAAGAGAGATGCTTTCTCCACAAGTTTCCAAAGAAGACTCAATAACTTCCTAAGAATGTTTTCTCAGTTGTACAAGAGACTCTTCGTATGTAAAAGATCAGAAATTGTACGCAGAAAAAGCTCTGCTGATGTCCTGGGTTGTGGGGAT
>WBMZ01003316.1:0-52500 GCA_013400975.1 Atrichornis clamosus
ATCTCTCTTTCAAACTAAGACAACTGTAAAGGATATTCATGTTATTTTTAAACACATTCTATTCAGTACCTAATATTTCCCCTAAACATTTGGTTTTGAGTGTAAGTGTTGGGGTTTTTTATTGGACCTTGGTGGGGTGGGTTTGTAATGTTGATAGGTTATTAGTTTTAACATGTGTAGTTTGGTGTGGCAAAATCTTGTGTGTAAAAGATTTGTAGATTGATCTTTGTGTGGTAGACTTTCAGTAACAAAATGTTGCCTAACAGAGCTTCTTCCTTGCAAATATGTAACAACAGTTTCTTCTGGAAATCTCAATGGGCTAGCATATTAGCTCCAGGAATGTGATTTTGTCTTAGAAACAACTTAGTTATTTGCCATATCTTTCTTTTTGTACTACATAACCTTAGAATATTTATTCCATGAGCAACATTTTTTACTTCCAATGTGTTGTGCTAATGTGCCAATGGTTGTATTGTAGACATCAGCTTTTGTTTTCCTAGTTAAAGATCCCCAAATATAGAGGTATGACATATCATTATAAGTTAAGAGCCTATTTTCTTTTATCTGTTCTTAACACTTCAAGTGCAAATTTCTTTAAAAAACATTACCAATTGGTTTTGTTTGCATAACTTTTATTTTAAAACTATAATGCAAACTCTAATTGCTTTAAAATTTAAGTAAAATATTCATTCTCACATTCACTGTCTGGTATCTTCAGGTGGCCTTTTTATAGTAATATTTTTGGGGAGAGGGGGTGTATTAATTCCTATTCTTTTTTTTTTACCTTCTGGATAAGTGACATATTATTGCAATAAAACATATGTAGGGTCAATTCATGCTGAATAGTTATTAGAAACCATGATAACAAAAGTCATTACACTGCAGTTCAGTTTTGACAGTAAAATTTCTGCAACATTATCACAAATCCTCATGCATTAGTGCAATGATCCTTACTACAGTTTCATATTAGAATCAAAAGACTGCTGTAGCATGCTTGATACAAAAAGTCATGCAAGTCAAGTGAAGTTCTTTTACGCTTTTATAGATAACATACTTTCTGGTCTTTCTCATGCATGTGTCTGGCTCAGCACTCTTGGATATTTCTGACATTAGTATATTTATCATTTGTTTTAAAATAATGTTAGAAAGGCCAAATATAAAGTAAACCTGACAACAGGCATGTCATTGTGCAATGAATTCCTTCTGATTTTGTTGTTCCCATGCACTGACCTAACTGAAAAAAAAATACAGTTCTCATTTAAAGAAAAAATGATTTCTGATTCTAAACTTCGGGTTTAGTTCACTTATCTGGAGATCATGGTTTGCTTCATGTCTTCACAAGACCAGTACAGAAAGCATAGCTAAGATTTTGGCAAAAACACCTACCCATTCCCAGTTCCTTACAAAAGTTATAGGAAAAACAAAACTGCCAAGTACTCAGTGTGAAGGAAATGAAAATTATCATAGAAAGAATGTCACCCTTTTAATCTATTTCTATATTAAGTCTTTAACCAACTTTCACAACTGTTTTGATTAGGAACAGATATGGGTAATGGAGCTGATATTTGGGGTTTGCCAGTATGACAAGCCTAGATAGTAGTTAGTAAGAAAAATGTGTAGTTTACAGAATTTTTAACTGAGGTTCTCTCTGCTTTTGAGTTTTAATACTATAATACATTGGCAGAATAGCCAGTTTCACATGAAAACATGAGGGAAAAAGATGTATCTTCAATAAGCTTTTTATTATGCAAATTTGCTAAACTTTCTTGGAGCTAATTACATTTAAACAATGTAAACATCAAGTTAATGTTACAATTAAATCTGAATCAATAACTCACTGAATACAAATCATTCAATCAGAATATTAATGCTACAGGCAACCAAACCTAATTATTAGTTTGATAGCAAAAGGATGTTTTGCAGCTAATTTATGGAGAAGTCAGTCTCCCTTTCAGATGCATCAGCCATATCAGTGGCTAATCAGGTCAGAGTTTTGGTGCATAGGACAACAGCTCTGCAGTCACAGAATGCAGTGAAGTCTGTAGGACTTCAGTGTTAGGAGTGAAGGAGTGAAATCTCTTTGTTATGGTTTGAGGGTTTTTTCTAACAAACTGTTGAAATTTGATAATTCTGCTAGGCATTTCATTTCAAAATTCAGTGTTTGCTAATGACTGGAGAGTAAAGATGGTGGAAAATTGCTTTTTCTTTCCTGCATAGTCATAGGTATCTTAAAGATCTTGCCCCCTTTTCTACCTAAGTTCCACCTGTGGTATTAAGACAAATGAGAAGCATAGAAATATTACTAGTTGTAGTAGCTCAGGTTTTTTACAGTACACTGTCTTTAAATAGAGGGATCATGGATGGTGATGTCATTGGGCACTAGACCTTGATTGACAAAACCAAAAATTTTGACTAGATCAAATATTCCTCCAGTCCTACACTGAGGTAATTTGATGCTGAGAAAGTCATGATGTCAGCCTTTGAGTTAAAGGGTATCAGGCAAATAAGCAAAAATTGTCTTCTGTAAAACATTAAAGACTTTAATCAGTAGGGGTTTTTTTATGTGTTGCATAGCTGCATAGCTCACTTAGAAACAAATAATCAATGAAACTTGTGTGAGCTCAGTTCTTCCACCAGCAGCTTTTTACCTTATTGCATTAGCTTATTTTTTATTTCCTAGAAGATTCTACCTTAATTAAGAAAAATCATTGGATTTGGGGTTTTTTTATCCCCACATCCTTATATTGTTTTCCAGATTCTGCCCACCAGACCAAACAGAATAAGCAAAGAGAGACTGGAGAAGCACTGCTTTTTTTACTAACCTAAACAGAAAGAAATGGGCATTGCTAGCAGTTCTATAAACAATCTGTTCTAACATGTGCAATACATCAATATATCTGTGTGCACAAATCACAGGAAAGGCCTGGTATGAGGCTGATCCATTCTCGGCCAGTTGGTGGCTATGATCATCTGTTTTGTTTCAAATATCCATAACAACATGGTTTAAGTAGGGGATGGCTTCTGACAAGTTTTGCAACACACTTACCTTAGGAAGTAAACCTTAATCAGATCTCATTTTGCGAGGTTTTTACACTAGGAAATCTATGTAAGTGAGCTGACTTGCCCCTAATATAACACTGGTTTGTTCTGTAACACTTTGCAGAGATGTTAGAGTTATTCCTGAGTCACAAACTTATTTAATCAAAAAAGCAGAATAAGGAGGCAGAAGAGCTTCAATTTGAGCCCCTCTTTTTTTTTTTTTTCTTTTCTTTCAAGTTTTTGATTTCTTTGTCTTACATGTAAAGTAGCAGGTTTAATAGTTCCAGACTAATAAACATCTTCCTGAAGAAATGTCCAAAAGTTCAAAAGACAATCCTATCTTATTTTATTTACTTGTTGGTTAGAATGTGGTGCTAATAACACCAAGGTTGTGGGTTCAATCCCAATAATGGGCCATTCATTTAAGAGTTGGGCTCAATGATCCTTGTGGGTCCCTTCCAACTCAGAATATTCTGTGATTCTGTGATTTTTAACTGCATGGATTAATAGTTAGAGATTTACATTCTTATTAGCTACATAAATTCATGTTCATTCAGATTTACTTCAAACTTACATTAAGAGCATCATTAAGGTCAGAGTGTTACAGCTTAATCTTGCAAATACTTTATAAAAATATTTGGTGTCAAAGTAACTTGACTTAGCACTCAATAACTGACAAAAAAACTGTTGTAGCAAATAATCAACAAAATTCTCTAGATTAATAATAATCATATTTTTGCTTTCCTTTTCAGGTCATAAGTAGTTCTTAGAATCTTTCAGGATTCTAAAGGACACCTACACTGTAACTCACCCCAAATGCCTTACAGTAGGGGTACTAATGTTAAGTCTCTTTAGGCCTACATTTTCCATGTTTGCTTGCTTGAAAAAGTAAAAAAATTCTTAATAGTTTGACCTATAAGATTAATGTGCCTTGTTATGCAAACTGCTATTCTAGAAACTGGTAGAGACTTTGTGTTGCGCCTTCTTAAACCTTTCTGCTCCAAAAGCATTTTAATATCATAATTCAGCAAGAACAGCCTCAGCTACAATTAGCTGGAAATAGTTTGACAAAATAATTCTCAACAGACTGTGTTGAACGTCTGTTGGAGTTTCAGTGGGGGTTGGGAGGAAGGTATTGAAAGTTTTTGTTTCATAAAAGTAATTTTTTTTCCATTTCAAATGGGAAAAAAAATCCAACAATGTGCTGGCATTATGTAAGCAACTGTCTCAAAGAAACTATTAAAACTGTCAGTAGACTTTTTTGTTCAAGTTTGTACATGTAGATAATATCCCATCTTCTGAAAAGAGCAGGTAGAATTGCTGTCTCACGTATTGAGGATAAGGAATACTATGTGACAGCCCTATGGCTGTGAGAGTTCTTAATTACTAATCTTACAGATTAACTTAAAAAATGAGAAATGGTTTACTCCAAAACAGAAATTTGGAGTGAGAAAGAAGAAATCACTTTGTCCCTTGAAACAGAGAAATGAACTGTTGCATGGTATGATTCACATTTCCAAATCAGTGATTTTCACAAAGACACAGAAAGTAGCCTAATGTAGATTTGGTTGAAGGCCTCATTAACAGTACAACAACAAGGATCAAGATCACATGAAAAAGACCTATCTCACAAAACAGAGTAACTGGAGAAATGGATTAGACTATTTTGGTATTTGTCATGCATCTGTCTGCTCTGGCATTCAGTGCTCCACTTCAGAGCGCTACACCTTCATTACGCATCACAACCATGGCCTGCTTTGGAAATAACATTTTCACTATTGATCATTAAAAAGCTGTTCAGATTCACTTCCAAGCATGAGAATGAAGGGCTGTCACAGACTGTGCAAGAATAGCTCAGTCGATGGGCAACATCTTACCCCTGTTAGATTCTTAACCACCCACCACCTCAAACATCCATGGAATTGAGAAGGGAACATACCAAGAGCAGATACGCCATTCTGCTGTTCCTGCAGTTTTGAAATTATTAATGTTGACATTCAAACTAGTCTTCCTCTCCTTAGGAAGAACCAGAAGGCAGAACCGGAGGGGTTTCTCTTGACAATAACAAGGAGACCATGAAATGGCTCTCGGAAAGCATTCATTACATTAGCAGGTTGGAAGGTACACGGTAAGAGCATTTGGTTTTGTCTGGAAGGAACAGATGAAAAAAAATATTTAATCATATACACCTCCTCAGCTTTCTGATGAAGATATCTGACTTAAGAAAACAAGTAAAAAAGATGTAAAAAGAGGAAGGGTTTCATTATGTCTCCCTGTTAACCATTTACTGACAGTGCTTTTTTTACTATGTGTGAGGTTAACCACTAAGGTCTTTTAAGCAATATTTTTAAAACATAGTCAGCCAACAAAATATGAAAGCATATACCCAGGAAACAAAGTGGTTTGAAAGATGCCCAGAAAACCTGATTTCAAAGTGGCAGAAAAACAAAGAGGAATTCATGTGCTACTGTTCCCAGTGCAGAACCAGTCCAAGCCTTTTCTAGATAGACTTATACCTAAGTATCCAAATCCTGGCAGTTCTCGAGAACAGTAAAGTGTTGAAGCAGAAGGGATGGTTCCCCCCAAGAAGGACACAGCTGTCCAGGTCACTGGCTGCAGGGAGTGTCTGAGCCTGGTGTTAGTACTGGAGAAAAGTACAAAAGGCACCTGGATGGGTGTGAGCTGGTGAATGATCTGCACTGCCTGGTGGCAGAGCTTAAGCAAGAAGTGGAAAGACTAAGGAGTATCAGGGAGAGCAAAAGAGAAAGAGACTTGTGGAGATACACACTTGCAACCCTGACAGAAGCTCGGCAGGACTCAGAGGAGCCCTGCCCCTCTTGCCATCAGGCAGAAGGAGGAGACCTTGCAGATGGGAGGGGGTGGAAACAGGTTCCTACTCAGGGAGGTAAAAGAATCCTGCCACAATCCCCATCACCTTTCCAGGTGCTCTTACAGAAAAGGTATGAGGCTCTGGATCTAGAGTGTCAGGCAGATGACACTAGAGGAAAAAATATTTCTGGAGGATCTTCCAGTGGCACTCCACCTGTCAGATGGATAAAAACTTCAGTTATTAAGAAGAAAAGGCTAGCTGTAGTAGGTGACTCCCTTCTGAGGGGAACTGGGGACCCTGTATGTTGACCAGACCCATGCCACAGGGAAGTCTCCTGCCTCCCTGGGGTCTGGCTATGGGAAACTACTAGGAGACTCCCTGAACTAATTCAGCCCTCTGATTATTACCTGCTGTCCAGATTGGCAGTGATGAGGCTGATAAGATGGGTACAGGTAGTTCAAAAGGTCTTCAAGACTCTGGGTTGATTTGTTGACGGGACAGGAGTGCAGGTGGTGTTCTGCTCAACTCCTTGAGTAGGAGGGATGAATGATGAAAGGAACAGGAAAACCCATGTTACCAATAAGTGGCTTAAGGACTGGTGCCATTCAGCAGAATTTTGGTTTTCCTGTTCATGAGGCAACATTTACTGCACCAGGCCTGCTAGAGTCCGATGGGCTTCAGCCATCCAACAAGGGCAAAAGGACTCCAGCCCATGAGTTGGCAGGGCTTTAAACTAGGTTTCCCTTGGAATATTTATAAGTAGTATCTAATGAGGGTATCTCTGAGGTTGCAGTGTCTGGACTGCAGCATTAGTGAGTCAGCTGTACTACTACATTACGTGAGTTGCAATTATTTACAAATAAATCTAAAGGCTGGAATAAAAGTTTATGCTAGAGAAAATTGGACATTCTTTTCTAATCTTGCTGTACAACTAATGGGTGTAGCAGAGCTGTGCAAATCAATTTTTAGTTAGAAAAAAATACCAAAAATTCTTCAAATTTGTTTTTGCTAATCTAAATCTATGTTTCTGGAATTTGAGACAAAGGAAAAAACAACGCTGTATGTTGAAGAAAACAAAAGTTTAGCTTCTGAAAATTATCAGTTTGTTTTGATTAGAATAGAGATACTCAAAAACAAATGGGTAGATCTAGAGAGGGCATTTGATATTTTTCAGCAAGGGGAGATGGAGTTTTTCACTTAAATGTCAGTAATTCCAATGCTCAGTATCCTCCCAGGTTCAAGTACACTGTTAATATTGTTGACAATAATATTATCTTGTTTCCCAAGAACACCTGCCTGAATGACCAGGTTACAAATTATCCTTGGCTAAGTCTGGCTTGGTTTCTCACTGCATCGTCACACACTGTGAATAATTAATTTTGTAGGAGACTAAAAGAATGAAGTAGTCATTAAGATGTTCATCTGCTAGTAGAATCCTGGTCTGAGAGAAATTTTAAGTAAATTATGCTAAAAGAAGTAGTTTTATTAGTAAGGCTGAAGGAAGAAACTCCAGAACAACGTAGGTCTCAGATCTGGGCATGCTGCTGAAAGGTATGACATCTTCCTTCAAATCTCTGCTCTAACTAAGGCAGTGAGAAAATGAATTTGAGTCTTCCACTTCTTGAAAACCCTTAACCCTGGTATTTTGGAAAACAGTCCCTCTTTGATTTCCAGGGTTTAAGCTTTTACCCCTTCACATTATTACTATGTCAGGGAACTTCCAAGGCTGCTGGCAGTCACTGGTACTCCTGCTCATACCTTCCCTGCATAGTACAGATGAAAGCTTTTCCCTTATGCTCTGGATACAGTAAGGGTGTGGTGGGATACTAGAACACTTGTTAAGGTGTCCCAGAGGCCAGCTTTCTACTGTCACTCTCCCTTCAGTGAAGAATAATTTTGCCCAGCTCGTTTAATTTTTTTTTTTTTTTGTCTGGAATTGGGCTGAAACAGTAAGTAATAGCACTTAGTTGGAATATTAAAAAGTGACAACACAGATACAAATAATGTGAACTAAGAATAAAAGAAAAACTACATTTACTCTATTTACACTGCAAATAGATGTCAATTCCCACCATCAAGGAGCTTTCTGCTTCCCTGTCAACAAAGTGGTTGTCAGTGTTTCAGATTTTGTGAATGTTACACCTTACATGCTACACTCACTCTCATCTTTCAAAACTCCTAGGAGGGCTAGACAGATTTAATATTTTCCTTGAAAGTAGCAGAAAACATGACCCAGGGGAATAAGTGAAGCTTTATTAGAATAAAGGTTTGTTCTATACCCAGAAGTTCCCTTGTATACTTAACTGTTTGGTAAACAATCCTTTCCTTCAATGATGTGTGAAATTCTAGCACCTCCCTTTTGTGGTTATTTGATATTTTACAGCAAGGATGTATCTTTCAATCAACCCGAGAAGCCATGTCAACCTTCAAATTAAAAAAAGCATACTGACGTATAAACAATTATTTGTAACCTATTGCTGCTTCTTGGTTGCAATCACAGGTGGCAGCGAGCCAATCTGCTGGGGCAATGGTTTTAGAGTGAGTGATCCCCAGCTCCTTCACACTGACTCTCTCTCATAACTCTTTTTTTAACAGTTCTTATATAGCCTTTTCTGCAGAGCAGTGTTGGTAGAAATTTTCAATCTGACCTACTATGTATCCTCAAAAAGTATAATTCTATCAGTTATGAAAGAAGATGCAAAGATCTCTTTATGTGTCTTGGTTATAAAATTAATATGTTGTTAAAATATATATCTCAATGTATCTTAAAACAATAAATAGAGTTGAGACTGATTGTTTCCTGAAGAGTTTTACGCTGGCATTAAGAGAAATATTTTTTAGAAGTTAAACTGGAAGAGTTTAGGGTAAAACCACTTTTCTTTGCTTGTCTGAAGGAACTGTATCTAATGCCCTTATCGAAGAGCTCTTTAAGATAGGAGTTTGATGTGTCCCTGCCACAAGACAAAGACAGAAATGAAACAGTGGTCTAGGCTAGAAATTCACTTCTCAAGGAAGCATATTGATTCATGCTCTTGGATATGAATCCCTGCAAATCACTACAGGTAAACCCAGGGTTTGGTATTTGTTGGAATAAATGCATTATATAAATATCTTAGAGTTATCTAGCCCTTTTAATAAAAAAAGTATTCACAGTTTCTGAAAATGATTTGCTGAATTGAAGAGTGAATGACTGAATGCAAAAAAAGAGGGTGGGAATGAGGAATTATAGTATGAAGAAGCATCAGAACTGATCTAATTTCCAGAGATAAACTGTTGATGCAGCTTACTATCCATTTCCCAGTAACCCAATGTAATTTTGTTAGTCCTAATATGTTTTACCGCTAAATCTAGCCACTCTTGACATTGATTTCTGTGCAATTTGTGTAATAGGTCAAGTAAAGTGGCTCTTATTGACTGCTGATTGTACATGTTTTTCCACCTGAAGTGTTATTGTTAATTGACATGCTCTTTCATTTTCCTGAGATAATTTTTACTCTATTTGGAAAACTGCCTGACATTCCCCCTTTGTAAACTAGATCTCTTTCATGGAAAATATCAAATATAGTTTTGAAAATCAGATAAATTGCAGACGCTAAATCATCCCTTCAAAAACAGAACATTAAAATAATCAGATTCAAGCTAGTTTGTCAAACACAATTTTCTTTTAGTGTGAATATATGCTGTCTGCCCCTAACTAAATCGCCTATTTCTAAATGTCTTGTAATCTTGTCCCATACCATTATTTCTAGTAATGCCCTTGCAAAAGAATTCTAGCTAACTTTAAGGGCCTGAAGTTTTCTGAATAATTCTTTTTTTCTTGACATATTGCAGAAAGTTCTACATCTATTCCTAGATGATTACAAGTCTTATACTGCCTGTATACTGTCTTATACAGTCTTTATCTCAATTCTTGAAAAGTACAAGATTATAAAAAAGGTTATCTAATTTTAGCCTGTTGCTTTGCCTTGTGAAGCCTTTTCTTGTATTTCAAAGACTGCCTTCAGGAATTTTCCTGGTAATTGTGAGTCACATGGTGATAGGGATGGTACTTACCTTTCTGGTGTCAGGGCTGCATGTCCAGCTTCCTTCAGCCAGTGAGAGCAAACTGGCTGAAGTAACATATCAGGAAAAAAACCCAAACATCATTTTAAACAATAACAATCTGATTTCTGCATTGGTGAACTAGCAGATAACATAAGGGTTTCCTCTTTTTCTTCTTTTGAGAAGTCCGGTGATGATCTCTCTACAATTCTGTGTGTTTGCTTTAGTTGATTCCAAATGTGTATTTCTCCATCTTTAAGGTGCCCAAAATGGTTTTACAAAGATAGCAACAAAGACCCCAAGAAAAATTTCCCTTTCTTGAAATGTCATAGTGGATGTGCACCTTCTTTTAGATCCATTGAAATAATGACTACTTTTTGTCATCCACCCAAGCAAACTCCTTTCCAGCACTCCCCATATTACCCTGTGACTCTTGTGTTTTTTCTCCGTACTGGGATCCCAGCAATACTCCTGTCTGGGTATTCCTGTCTAGGAATAAATTGGCATAACTAGGCAAAATATCTCTAACTGTCTACCTCATTCTGGCAGGCAGAGAAGGCAGTTATCCACGTTAATTGAAACAAACTGTGAATTGAAATCTCAAGAATACATAGTCAAAAGTAAGATTTATACAAAGGATTAATCTGTAACCACGAATGTACTGAGTCCATTAGAGCTGCATAACTTGCAAAACATGTTTTTAGATCCATGAGCTTTGTTGGTACTCTTGACGTAGTCTGGAAATGCTTCTCAGCACCGTCTCCACAAGGAACCACCTTCCTAGGTACTTGCGTTCCATATGCAGCCCTCAGCAGGCACACAGCTGCCACCAGCCTGGTGAAAACTCAGGCCATAGGAGCAGTAATTGGCACTCTAGAAGAGGGTCCTAAACCAAGGAGTAGGGCTTTAATCTCTTTGCCTTAAATGACTGTGAATACCACTTGATTTCAGTGCAAAGCGCAGACTAGTGACTATAAAACAGTGCTGAAAATCATAGAATCATAGAATGGTTTGGGTTGGAAGGGATCTAAAAGATCATCTGGTTCCAACCTCCCACCATGGACAGGGACTCCATCCTACTGCTTGTTCTGTCCCCAAGTTTTCATTCAATTGCAAGGCATATGTCAAGAATTGTACAGACTTCTGCTGCTCCAACAGTCTTGGGCACACCAAATGTGCTCTGTCACTCCCCATATCCCTGCTCTGCTTTCCTTAGGCCAACTGAGCACATAAGCCTAACATACAGCACACAAAGACATGTCTGTGAGGGCTTCACTAAAGAAGTGGATTTGCACAGGTGCAACTGGAAAACCCTCTGGGTACCTGGGAGGGTTGTGATGAAGTGTTGGATAGAAGGAATCAAGCCTGGTTTGATGAACAACCAGTGTTGGTAAAAGTTAAAAAAATGATGCTTTTAAGTTTATGCTCAGTACACTTGACCCCAAAGTCAATGAATTGTATAAAATATTGACTTGTTACGTTATTTTGCCAGAGAATTATTATTTACAGTGTTAGTCAACCACTGTCTTTTGTGAATCTGATTAAAACTGCAGTTTTATAGTACAGAGAAAAACTTCCTCATCTTGAGATGTAACAGAAACAAATTCACATGCACTCCTTGCAGAAAACTCTATCATGTTATACAAGTTAATATGCAAATGTTTGGAAGATGGGTTTCTTTGGCAGCATATTATACATGGAAATTATTTCTATTCTATTTTTCCTATGCATATCCGAAAACAATAGCATATATACTGTATAATGTCATATATATGTAAGCCTTCTAGAGATTATATTCTTTTCATACATCAAATTGAGGCTAAGCAAAATGTCAAACTTTGTTTACTAATTTCATACTTATCTTTTCTTTTAATATCTTGTTTTGGTTCTCCAGTTATAACATAGATGCACCTAAAGTTCGCTAGAAACATTTGCCATTAGCTTCTTCTAAAAAAAAAAATTAAATTTGAGGATAATCCTACCTCCAGAGCTTATTCTGTTCCTGGCCATTGACTGTGACAGTGAAAGGCTCATCTGAAAGCAGTGGAGCATCCCATCTAAAAGCATAAAACATATTACATTTCATGAAAAAGCTAATTCAGATTGTTTAATTCTGGTAATATTGCCTCTGTCACCTTCAAAATCAAAATGTTCTTTCCTGTTATTATAAAGAAAACAACCAAATTGCTTAAAAACCCATTTGAATACACAGCTGCCTTATGTTGCATACTAATTTGATTAAAAATGCTTGTGCCTCACCAGCATTTTTTGCATAAAACACACTAGTGAATTTAACAAAGAAATATAAATATATTTTGGCAATTTTTGAGGATAGAGTGCACTATAGCATCCACAATACCCCTGGACCGAACAAAGATCTCCACATGGTGTTGGGAGATGTTAAACTGAATGTCTTGCCGTATTTGTTTGCTCAATGCTTTGGGCACTGTGCCAACCTCATTGCGAATAACTGCATTAGTCAAGTGTATCCAAATTATTACAACACAGCGTCCATCCCAGTTATTGCTGTTGAAGCTTTTTCTGAATCTTCACATCACTAGAAGCATTTATTTGAGGGGAGAGCTTTGCGTAAATTCAGGACAACTTTAGCTTTAGACAGAAAATCTTAACATCTTTACAAGTTGCTTGTTATTCCTAGAAAGAGTAATTAAGCAGTAATTGCACTACTTTTATTTACCGATTTTGAACACCTTGCCTAAAGTGAGGAACTGAAGTGGCAATAGAATGAAGGAAAGAGGAAACAGAATATTCATTGTACTTATTTTTCAGTTGACAAAAATAAGTTTTGTCGATAGTCATCTGACCCTCTTCTATCTTCACTCTACCAGTTTAACTCCTTAATTTTGATCTAGATGAAGATGTTGCAGTAAGTCTTTGTGGATTTCTATTTACTATGCTTTTACAAGGGAGATGGCAGACTGTGTGCATTTTAATCTTTTCTTTCCTTGAGGAGATCCTCCTCCTAGTGCGGAGATGTCCAGTTTTCCTCACCATAGCAATCCCTGTACTAAAGTATGCCTGCAAACCTCAGAATATGTAGGTTCACGTATCTGCACTTCAGAATATCTCAGGTTAAGGCAGTTGGATAGGTTCCAAAGCAACCAAACAATACTGAACTTTGCAGTCCTTACTGGCTTACTACTTCTCCCAGCTGCCCTCTTGTTTTACTCTGCAATTTCCAGCTCAGCATAGTGCTGATCAGGAGGTACAGTTCTGATGGGAGAGAAGTGCTGGAGCTGCTTGATAGCTACATGTCATTCAAGGGATAAAGTTGGATCTTTCCTGTTACATGCAGCAGAAGGAAATATCCTTTCTCCTTGGTTTGGAATCAGTGTTTTCCTTCTCTTACAGTGGATGGCAGGTGGTTTTTTTTTTCATTATCTAGCTTCAGTGAAAGAAGATTTCAACCTGCCACATTAATGTTATGTCCTTAAGCTTTTATTCTGGACACCAAGTCCATCAGTAGTCTGCATTTTATTAAGCCCCATGGTTGGGAGCAAAAATTGCATTCTCTTGTACCAGCGTATATGGCTGAGTTTGTTGTAGCTGGCAATGTTGCCTGGTGCACCTTGTTTTCCAGGAAAGTATATATTATTGGGCCATGAACGTCTGAATCATCACTTGCTAAACTCAGTTAGAAGCAGGAAGTTCCAATAATTAAAAACACTTGACATTATATTGAGTAGTAAAAATATCTACATTTTCTGTGAAAGAAAATTTTTTAGGCCATTGACTTTGAAACTGATCTTTTTCATCACACGAAAAACATACTTTGACATAGACAATATTTTTCAGTTATATATATATAATATATAGAATATATATATGGAATACATAGAATATATATATTTTATGACATGTATTTTCATGTCAATATTTTCATGCACTGTACTAAGTCATAATTTAATAAAGACTAGAGACAATGAAACATTCAGAAATTATCAAAATTTAATGAGAAAGCAGGAAAAGGGCTTTAAGAAATATTTCTGTGTAACAAACTCCAAATTATAACACAACAAAAACCTGGAAGAATATTCCTTTGCTGGAAAATAAATTAAAAAGTGTTCTCTGTCTATCTTTAATATTTGCCAAATACATATTTTTGCTGCTTCTAAAAATAAATTTTTGTTGATTTTATGGTGAAAAATATAAATAGCAAAATATTTTGGAAACTTAAGCCACTGCCTTCTTTATCAACTCCAGAGCAATGTTTTCAGAAAATATTTCCTTTTTGTCTCACTAGGATCAGTACAAAATTACAAGTTTTAATGCTGAACAACCAACACATGTTTTGTCAAGGATAAACTAGTCCTAGCTTTTCGCACACAAGCCCATTATTAGCCATCAGCTGCAGAATGGTGATGTCTGTGGGCAGTTCTGCAAACAGCAGCACATACCAGCAGTAGGGTAAATCATCCTGCTACGAGTGAGGGATCCCTGATTTCCCAGTCAGGTGTGGATGCCCCTGCAGTATGGATAGATTGAGAGGATTTATGCAGATATGCAAACCACTTAACTAGAGGTATAAATGCCACGTCTTGTGGTGCTATTTGTAGGTCTATATAGTCTTTTAAGCTCCACCATGGTATTTCTGTGCCTGCCTTAAATTCCCTCACACTGAACACTCATTACAGAGTAAAAGAATGCACAGTGACTAAATGACAGAGCAGCCGATGCATGGTAACCTTTTCATGTGTCAGAGCCCTCTGACAACCTGAGTTTTACATAAGCTTTTGGATTTTTAACATTAAATCATTCATCTGCCAATGTTGTTACCAAGCAAAAAATTCTGCTGTTGAATGATCAGAGACTGCTTTCATTTTATTTGGGCAAGAATGGACATTTCTAAAAGTTTCTTAAATTTTCGTAAGTCTGGGGAAAGAATTAAAATTGAAGTTGTTCTATCGTGAAGAATTTTTAGCTAAGCATTGTTTTGCATTGGATCGTTATATGGTGGTGTCATTGATACACGCATTTCTGTAAACTATTGTTCATGCAACCAAAGTTTGGTCTGTTTTCCCACAGCAACCTGAAATTCTATGTATATATGCTTTCTTAATCCTTTAAATATAGTTTGCCTACCTCCCTGCTGGTTTAGTAACCCCAGGGTCTGTTTAAGGTCAGAAATGTCGGAGTAAGTAGGGCAGCCATACCCTTTTTAGTTCTCTGAAGCACTTATGGTGTGTGTACTCCCCAGTGCCAGGATGTGTGTACCTGAATGTACAGGTAGCTACCTGGGTGTATTTACCCAAATATGCTGGGAAAGCAGGAGGCAATGAAGGACTTTGGACCAGAGAGCAGGTCTGAGAGACACAGGTAGAATGCAGATAACCAGCTTTCTCTCATGTTAACATTTTGACATTCATCAAGAGGCTTGACATTCCTTTCTACCACTCCGAAAATGCTATAACCACCAGATATTTCAAATTGCACGTTTTATTTTATGGGGAGGAACAAGGGCTTAGCATAATTGATTTCTCCCTACTGCCGTGTGGAGCATCCTGTAAAAGGGATTATCTTTGGTTTCCTTAGTCAATATTTTGTGAACACATTTTCTCCCCAGAAAGAAGATGTTGTGAAGAACAATGACCACAAAGAAGGATATAAGACTATGTATCTTCTTGTAAAATGATTTAATCTGTTACACTTCTGACATACCTATACAGGAACATATAGGAGCATGGAAGGGAGTTAATGAAAGATAGTAAATCAATGTACATAAGATAAAATATGTTCCCCTTTCCTTTCTCATACACTTTCTCTTATTTAGATGCAAGGTGACCAAAGTATAGTGAACAAGCCATTAAGAGAATCTGTATGGTACTTGAAAGATCTTTAGCTACTCTGAACCTCTGTGGGAAACCCAGATTCCTGCAGCCATAATTTCCTTCCAGAATTAAATGAAAGACAGATCTAGTACAGAATTATAGTTAGTATGCTGCAATTTTCTAAAGTATTGCCCATGATCATTGAAAGTACTTCAGCCACTGAATAGTGACTGACAATCCGTTCAGTGAAGCCCAGCTGCTGCTTTAAGTCTGGTATTGGAACATGCACTCTGGGACACTGGGGCAGCTACCCCGCAAGGGTATTTTATTAAATTAACAGTAGTGAATGGTGCATAAAATTGTCACTAGGATGAATTTATTATAGTATAATTTTATTCTCACATTATTCTGTAAGGGGTGCTACCCCAACAGAGTTTCCAATCCAGCAGTATGTCTGAAGCCAGGGGTTTTTTCAGCAGCGTGTCAAAGGGTGCCCTGGCTCTCATTCATATATAATTTACTCTTATTACACGAGATATTTCTATTTTTCTGCACTAACAGTTGTATATTTTCTAATGAAGGTTTAAATCAACTGGGAACCAGGGTATAAATAGAGTTTCAGTATTTTGTGCCAAATATGGATTGTTTGTCTTCCTGTTAGTTATGGATTGTGAGTGTATTATTGCCGAAGGAAAATTTTGGGGGTTTTCTTTTCCTTTCCTGTACCTACTTACCATTTAATATAAATTACCAAAGCTTTTCAAGTGTTCAAAATTAATTATATCATTAGAAAAAACGTCTGAGATACTTAAGAAAAACATATGAGCCTACCTAGCCTGCACAGGTCAGCTTTGTTCTTATTGAGCTTATGAGGGTAAATCTGACAGTATTTTGGTATCTAGTATTTACTAGCTGGATCTAGATAAAAGCTACATAGATGCAGGATTCCATAATGATGTTTTCCTTGACAGGTAGTATTTCCCACAAAGTTTCGAGATTTCTCCAAAATGCATTAGCCTTACTTGCATCTGCTGTATCTGCCGTGTCCATTGTGTCTGACTGCAAAGCCCTACATTGCTTGTGAAACTGTTACAGCAGGTGCTCCTTACTTGCAGAACTGAGGGCTTTTGAGTTTTTCAGGACATAAGACACTTGAGTCCCTCTCTTTACATGTCTCTGGGAAAGCTCTAGGTGAGTTTTGTGTGTTTCCCAGCCTTTTGGGGAAAGGCAGTTGGTTGTGATTGTTGTATGTGATGATGGAATGCTCGATGTATGTCCTCCTCGCTACACTCACTGCAGCATTTCAGGTTTATGGCCCCATAGTCATGTGGTACAGAGTCAGGCCTGGCTGTGTTCCAGGCTTTGCTCCTGAGCTTCATGGTGAAGGTAGATTTCTGCTCATGCTGCTGTCTGTTGAGGTATCCTAAGATTACATCTGAAATTAGCAAGTGATTATACTTTTTGCTATAATGCACCCTTCATCATTATTTGTCTATTATGTTTCTGTCAGGAACTTCTAAAAGAGCAACTCATGGCTTCTATTCTTTTTCTGGGCTTTTGATTTTATAAAAGCTGTGATTAACCACTGTTTTTGTTTTGAAATTTCCCGAAGATAACCTATTTTTTTTCCCTTGAAAATTCTGGTGGATCAGCCTGTTGAACCAACAGTTAGGTTCTGTCTCTTGTTCTGTGTTCTTTTTTAATTGTGTCACCTCCACTGGAATTACAAAGGAGTTATTCCAATGCCTACAAACACTCCTCTTCTTCAACATTTTCCGAAAAAACAAACAAAATATTAACTGTTACAGAACTGTCCCCAAAATATAGATCTTTGTTACCCTTAAATCAGTATATTGTTCTCCTAAACATGCCCACCAACCTATGTATAAATATGTCAGTAATCTTAAGATGGCTGCCTCCTGAAAGTGTGTTGCCATTATCAAAAGAGTCAGAACACGAGCTCAGAAAGCAAAGCACATCTATAAAAAGTATTCTGAATTAAATAAATATTTAAAGAAGCTGAGTATACCTGCATAAGAAATCTTTTCCCTTGAAAAATGACAGGGTTGCAGAATTGAATTCTTCATAGGAGTTTATTTAGAAGCTTTGACAGGGACATGCTGTTTGAGCCTAGGACAGTATTTCTACTCATTTTGAGTTGGTTAAACCTGTTTTGGAACTGGGACTTCAGCATCTGTCCCAAAAAATGTAGGGTTTTCTAAGGCCACACTACTGAATGTGTATGGTTAGATTTTCAGCATTCTTTTCTCATGAAGCTCTACTGGTGACTTTGTAGTGCGTGAAAATATCCATACCTGCTCTGAATTAATGCAGCACAGAGAACCTGAGCTTTGATCTTCATCCTTCGGATGAGGGCCATAGCCAGCTGCTGGTTGAACTGCGGCACAAGTGAACCCTTCTGTTAACCTCAGTCCCTAGTTTTTCACATATGTCACCAGCATAGGAAACAGGAGAATGTTTAAAATTGGGAATAAACTTGTAACACAGGAGGGTTTTTTCCTGCACATGCCTAATGCTGAGTTTTACTTAAGATCAAAGGCCGTCCTTTTAAAAATGCAAACATTATTACATATTTTTCTGTCTTTGTCAGTATACTTTTAGCAGAAATTGACATGTAAAAAGCTCCTCAGTATTTCTGCAAGTCAAACATTAAAATTTAAACACTGAAGAGTATTCATCGGTGCAACTATTTTGCTGAGGTGATAAATGTAATTTAAAGGAATATATTCGACTGAGGGCTATCATACTGTGTTGCTATCAAATTTTATGTAATGAAAGAGATTAAATGAATCCTTGCTAATGCATTATTGGTATGTGAAGAACAAGAAGAAACAAATTACACACATTTTTCCACTTAATTATTGTGCTAGACACATTGTCATATCATTGACCTATTTGGTCATGCCAAAGTTAATCATGCCTGAACCTTTTCCCAGTGGGAAATAAGCTTCTTCACTTCCTGTCTTGCAGGAATATCAACTAAAACTCAGTCACATATGCCCACAGCCTGATCACTGCAGCCCACCGTATCCGTCGTCTCCAGCAGTGAAACCGCGGTCTGCGGCATGCCCGTGAGAGCCGGTGTCAGAAACCCATCACTTCCCAAGTGCCTCTGCTCAACTCCACTCAATCACTTACTACACTAAATTACACCAATCTCTGCTTGGAAAAGCATTCCCTTCCTTTTTTTTTTCTTTTTTTTCCCTGTTGTTTCTTTTTTGCTTTTTTTTTTGTTTTGTTGTTGTTTGCAGGGAACTGTTTTGTCACACTGAAATAGAGTTTATGTGCAGTGACAGCCTAATAAGCCAGCAACTTTAGTCGCTTATTAAAGTCAAGCATGTGTCTTTGTTTCATGTTGCTAATGATGTGGAACCGTGGAGGCCCGAGTATATTTCGTCTGGACGGTGTGGGAGCGAATGCTGAGAGCTCATTACTTGGCTCCCCATTGGAATCCTGCAGGCTTCTGCTCATTGAGGAGACTGTGGGGGCTTTGACAGAATTATTATACTGAATATTTTTAGACTCATTAACTATATCACCAAAGCAAAACATCTCTTCCTTAGATGCAAATGGCTGCAGCTACTGTGGCTTTGCTTTAGTTATTACAGAAAAAAAGGATGAAGCTTGAAAACAACTTAGGGAAAGGATTTTCATGCCCGAATGTTTGAATTTGTAACTTATATTGGGAATGTGTAAGCCTTTTTTACCACATTTAAGCCACTCATGTCTAAGTGCCATTTAAAAATGCATATATTCAGTTTCATGTAGTAAGCGGTGCTCAATCCTTTAAATTTAGGAAGTGCCATTGAAGTACGGAGCAAAATAGGAGCTTTTGAAATTCCACCTTCTATTCCAAAGTGAAAAGATTTAAATGTTAAAAACTCATGTTGAAGTAACTACAGATGCTTCAGTTAAGCCTCCAAAGGTAAAAAAATTCAGACGTAAGGCTAAAAAGTCTGACTTTCCTTTAACCTAAGTGCTGGAACATATGTACTGTGCAGTATGAAAAATCACACAGTTCTCCAGGCCGTACAATCCCTAACCAAAACAGAGTGATTTAAAGATGAAGAGTGAGACAAAATTTTTAGCCTAAGACTGAATTTCCTTGCTATGATGGGTTTAAGTTGGGTCTTAATGTTACTTTATTGTAGCTTTTTGAGGTTTAATTGAGACTTAAGATGTACTTGAAGAAAAATATGAATATCTTAAAATTAATTCTTCAGAGCAAAGGACAGAAAATTGCATTTATGGCTCCATTTGTTGGAAAAGTGAGGTTGGCTGTGAACTGTACATTATTTCACCTTCTATAAAATGATATTTTGATTTCTTGATGGGGACCTTCTCTATATGTTGTGTACAAGGTTGTCCTCTATAAATTATCAGCTTGAGTGTTTGCCCAAGTATGCACACATTCAAAAGATCTACAGACAAGTGGGTTTCTTTCTCGTAATGTGTGCAAGCTTTCATTAGGATTTTATTCGCTAAAATTACTGTGGGTGAAAAAAACTATTTTGATTCCTAGGCAGAAAGACATTGCTTTTATTTGTGGTTCATTTCCTGCTGTAGTATTCTCTGACAATGGTGACACCGTCTTTATACATCAAGAAGTTCTTCTTTCTGTGACTGCCAGGGACTCTGGAGGGAATACTTCATATTTGAAACACGTTTCCCTTTGGGATTTCACCATCAGAATAACAGTTCTGATCAGCAGCCCATTAGAAAAACGTTGGGGTTTTTCTATTTTTTCTTCTGAAGCTATGAAAAGGAATAGTTAAAAATCTGACAGATAAGAAAATTATACTGAATTGAAGTTAATTTTTGCGCACATAGGAATTTCATGTTGTCCCTCGAGCAGTAATTTCTTAAAGGTGTAAGAGGAGTTCTGAAGTTAAGCTTTTTGAGTAAGTGCAGCCTCAGGCAGTGTGGGTGCAGTTTTTCTTTTGAGATTTTGCAATCCCTGTTCTTACCAGTTTGTATTACAATGCTATTTAATTTAGATGCTGGGCAAAGCTTTTGATCTCCAGTGCCTCATGCAAGGCACCTAAAACTTTATATTTAAGCATCTAGATAGTAATAGTCCAACATTTCCTGGTAAAAATAAGCCTTTCTGAAGGACAGGATTATAAACATGGGTCCTAGTAAGGAAGCCAACCCTAAAACCAATGGACATGGTTGTTCTAAAAGTAATATACTCTTCCTTAAAGCTGCACATAACTTTTCAAATTCAAATGTAAATACTCTGTCAGGAAAATTCTCACCTGCAAAACTGGCTCCCAGTTGTGATTTCAGATGTTTTGCAGTAAAAATAGCCTGAAGGCAACACACCTGTCTCCATAAACATAGATGATCCAAAGGAAATCGAACAGACTCAAGCTGTAGGCATGCAAATACAATTGTTTCATTTCCTACAGAGAGCATTATAATCAGATTAGCAGATGTAGTAGTATTATAAACAGATGTTAACTCTCAATTCATGTATTTACAGTCTTATTTACAGTCTGACATTTAGCCAAAATTAGAATCACTGTACAATTCCACCTATTTTTTAAATTATTATTTTAGGTATTTTAATACCTGAGAAGATGTCCCTTTTCAGTTTTAAGGAGAAAAGGTATTGCTTGGGGGTTTTGGTTTTTTTTTTTAATCTTAAAAGGTATGTTCTGAAGTGAAAAACCACCGGTAACACACATGCCTACTCTGTTGGGGGAAGTAAATTAAGAGACTCTTAAACTATTAGATGCATTCTTGAAATATACAATAAATATTTTTCAGATTATATGATAAAATTAAATGGTTCTTCTACATTCCCAGTGACTCTGTTGCAGTGAGTTCTGTATTATAAATCTTTTTATGTCCAATGACATGCAGGTTTTTAGTTAACAGCCTTTCAGTTACTGCAGTTGTCAAAACCTGTCCTTCCTAGACTATTGACCAAGTTCAAAGCTTTGTACCTATATAAGTTTTCAGTATGTATTTTGAATTTCTGTGTTTCTTTGCTATCTCTGGCATAATAGCTGACTTTGCAGGCAAATTTTGTTTTCTGTCTAGTCTCCAAGCAATATGACCTTCGTATTTATACTGAAGTGGTTGCCTTATATGAGAGGTAGTTTTGGCACTGAACATGTAATTTTCTTCTTGATTTGGACTTATGGTGGATTTATTTTATGTATATGTGTCAGGTAATAGAAACAGAAATAGTAATATTTTATTCTATATAGCTCACATGATTGACCTCAGAAAGGGTCAGGGTTAAGGGACTTTTACATTTTGAATGAAATACTTACAGATACATTAAGGAAAAGTGATCACAGTGTGTTTCATGTGGTGGTCTTTTAAAAAAACTCAACTTGTAAGGTTAAATTTATTGATACACTCTTTATTGTTTTTCCAAACTCTGGAATAGTATAAAGCATCCAAACAAGCACTATTTTGCATTAGAGGTGTGAAAAACTGTTGGTGTGCTAGTCAATCTAGACTTTAATTTAAAAGAGAATTGCCAATTTTGTTATCTAGGATATGGTCACTCTGTCTGTGCTGACATTAAGTGTACCTATTGTGTGCTCTACAGTCCTACTCTCCTCATCTTCCAAATTGGGAAGCTTTTGAAGCAGTGTTCTTCTCCTTTCTTTTATGTCCAAATTTTCTTTCAAAAGAAAGCAAGATGTATGTGATGTGTGCAGTTCTTTGTTTTCTTTTCCTTTTTGCAGAAAGAGAAAACTGATTAAGATGAAGTATAATCATTGTTGCTTCTGCTGTTAGAAGCTGAATCTGTACAACGAGAAGAAAAACAGACAGAAAAAGATCACCAAACCCAGAACATTCAGATTCTGACATTTAAGCTTTACATTTTTCAGCATTGACTGCAACAAAGACTGACAACATTGTTTTTCAGGCACTTGATACAGTAAAAAAAGGCTAAAAAAACATAGGAGACCATGGAGAGATCCTTAGGCTCAAGCCCAAATGATCTCTTTCTTGGTTTCTACTGCACCAAGGTGACTTCTTCAGTACCACTGGCTTGTCCACCCTACACAGCACTTGACCATGGATTTCTGTCCTCTGGACCTCATCAGTGACCTTCTGGCCTTAACGGGTGGTTAATACTACATAAAACTGTATTTCAGTTTTGTGTAAATGCACCAGAATAGAATTTTAGAAAAGGTGAATGTGCGTGTAATATGCCACATGATATGGCACAAAAGTAGTCCAGGGAGAAACTGAAGTTCTCCATTAAGTCTGAGTAGGTCTATGGAGAAATGGAAGAACACAGAAGAAGACGGAAAGCTATTAAGGCCACTCTGTTTTCAAAGACTGACAAGGAATTAAAGTTTCCTAAATATCAGCTGTCATGTGTTTTCAACAACATCCATGAAAATCTTTGGGGTAGTGTTTCACCCCCTTTTAGCTCTGTCTCAGTTGGAATGTTGGTGCACTTTGCATAAATAACCTCCCCCAGAAATATTCTGTTTCATTCCACATATTGATCTGTTCATAATGTGAGTTCACCCATTGCTTTGAAAGAGACGTGAAAAGGACTATGAACCATATAAATAAGGCTGTGTCATAATGCATAGGGTCTTAAATTAACCTTGCAAAAGCAACTGTAAGTCTGGCATTTCCTAACTTCTGAACATTTTTCTTTCCTTTTTATTATCCTTTTAAGGTAATTGTGTGTGATTATAAAGGCATTAACTAGATTCCTTTTTGCATCTTTCATTTATCTGGTAATCAGGAACATAATACTGAATCTATTTGTGTAATTGTGGCTGTTAAGAACCTTGGAAATCAAGGTAGGTGGAACCTGCCAACTAACTCATGGTTACTAAAATCACTGACTCAGGTCATTAATGGTTTAAATGTCTCCTCATTAAAATAGTTTAACCAAAGATGTGTTTTCTGTCCTGTTTATTACTGCCATCAAATTTTATCTAGGCAAACTCTTGTTTGAAAGAAGTTATACAAACTACATTTCAAAGAAGTATTGTAAAGCCCAAAGTTCTTGATAAACATAGTGAAAATCATTCTGAAGCTAACATGCTAGTAATGACTTCTTTATTTTCATACACAACTTTCTTTGAATTTCGAATTTTCTTCGGTTCCGGAGAATTTTCCATGAGTTAGGAAAATCTCACTATACATACTCCTTGATAAGAAGAAGAAAGAACACAGACACCCATTTTAAGGTGAAGTCCATTAAATACATACATCTTTGAAGGTAGTGTTCAACCATTTTTGTTGGTTCTATTTGTTTTAATGCCTTCTATTTAACATATTTGCCTGTAAATATAATACCTCTATAATTAGAGGTTGATATTGTGCATATTTAAAGCCCTTTTGATCAAATAATATTTAAGATGATCTTGTTTAAGAAACACACCTAAATGATAGTAGCAAATAAGTGAAAATCTGTCAGCAATATTAACGAAACAAAAAATGAGGTGACTATTTAATGTCTTGTGTTCAATTAACTTCCCAATGAGAGAAAGCAAGTTTTCAGTGCTACCCCGCTCAGAGTTGGCAAGAGATGCGGAATTGCACTTACCAGGCTGGAGACTGCGTCTCCAGCACAGTTCCTCCAGACAGACCGCCAGAGGTCTAGGCAGCATGACTGTGCCTCTGTGGTCCCCCAAAATAGAGTCTGTGGTCGCAGTTCTGTGGCAGAGACTCTGGTGGCTTACAGTAGAGACAACGCTTCACACCCAGAGGTCCTGAAGTATTGCCCAAAATCTGGGGCACAGGTCCTGAGCCCTTGTGCCATTGGGGCCAAAAATGTCAGTGTTTTAAAAGTCTGCAATTTCAGGGCAGTCAGCCTTGTCTCTGTTAATAGGCACCCTGTTGTGGTGCTCAGGGATGAGGCATGGATCTGTCCGGGCTAGAGCCTGGCCTCCTAGGACTTTCAGTTTCCTTTCTTCCGTATAAAAATGACAAATCCTAGGGGCCATTGCAGATGCTGAGCAAGTATGAATTAAATTGTTGTTAATTCTACTAACATGGTTGCTTTGGGGTTTTTACTTTTCTCTTAACTTGAAAATATGGCTGCTGTCTTTGACATCACTCTGTGGCTCTTCACCCCTCAAAGCAGGGTGTGAAAGAGAAGATGGAGTTGTGCTTGTTTCAGGCTTGGTGCTCTGGAGCAGGGACACACGCAGCCCTGATTTGTGAGTGCACATCCTGGCTATTTCCCCATTCAGCTGCAGCAGGGCAAGATCCACATGCGCACCAGCCATAGGAGGGCCCTGAATTTCACTGTGCTGGAAACGGCTGCATGCAGATGGGGAGGAAAATGTGTTGTGTTTCCATGGGTCCTCCAGATGAGGGATCCAGAGGGTGCCATGTAGCACTGATAGCCTGAAGTTGAAAACTGAGCAGGTGAATTTTACAATTGCTATGTTCAGGAAGCAGGAATGCCAACAAGGAACACTTTTTTTTCCCTTAAGAAATGGCTGAAGTAACTAGAAACTTTCTGATGTATCAGGAAATTAAGATTTAGTTAGTTTTTGCATTGAATTTTTAACTGACAAGCAGGATATGGTCCTATAATTGAAGTTTTTATCAGGGACTATATGAGAGACCTTATCTTACTGTAAGATCAAGTGCTGCTATATCATTATGAAATATAATAAATAATTTACAATGGCACTACAATTTAATTGGTGGCTGCCAATCTGTGCATGTCATTGAGGAGGAAAAGTGAGGGAGATATGATACACGTATGGACAAAACAGAATTCACCTTGAGTAAAAGTTAAGAAGTAAAAGCATGGAGAACTGCTAGAGAATATTTTGAGCAATGAAAAGACTAAATAAAGAGAAAATAATGAAATGCACTAATTAGTATCTCCTTGGCTAAAAAACCAGAACTGTTGAAACCTACACTGTTGCAGCTGACTCGGTGCTGGTTACCAGCCTCCTCCTCCTCCCCTCCACCAGCAGCACAAAGGTGGAATGGGGGTTACAGTCAGTTTATCACAAGTTGTTCCTGCCACTGCTCAGGGAGAGGAGTCCTTCCCCTGCTCCAGCGTGGGGTCCCTCCCACGGGAAATAGTCCTCCATGAACTACTCCAAGAACATCCCAACAGCAACAGTTCATGAACTGTTCCACCATGGTTCAATTCTTCCATGGGTGCAGGCATTCAGGCACAGCCTGCTCCAGTGTTAGTCCTCCACAGGGTCACAAGTGCTACAGGAAACCTGCTCCACCGTGGCTCCTCTATCCATGGGTGCGCAGGTTCCTGACAGGAGCTCCAGTATGAGTCACTCACAGGTTCACAGCCCCTCCTTAGGCATCCACCTGCTCTGGCATGGGCTGCTCCACAGGCTGCAGGTGGATCTCTGCATTCCCATGGACCTCCATGGGCTGCAGGGGCACCGCTGCCCCACCATGGTCTGCACCACAGGCTGCAGAGGAATCTCAGGTCTGGTTTCTGGAGCTCCTCCTCTCCCTCCTTCTCCACTGACCTTGGTGGAGACCCTACTCTTCTCTGGCAGCAATTACATCTGTGCAGTAACTTTTTTTTCCCTTCTTAAATATGTATCACAGAGGTGTTACTATTATTCCTGATTGGCTCAGCATCGACCAGCGGAAAGTTTCTCCTGGATCCAGCTGGCATTGGCTCTGCCAGACATGGGGAAGCTTCTGGCAGCTTCTCACAGAAGCCACCCCTACCAAAACTTGCCACCAAAACTTGGCCAAGGAAACCCAAAACAACAAGAACATACTAGAAGAGATACAGACTACACTTTGAAATCCAGATTATAAATGCAATAGTAAACTATTTGCTTACTTGACTGAGCTCTCTAAATTTGAAGGCTGGAAGGTGTTGTGGAGTACAGAGGAGCAGATAGAACAACTGAAGCTAAGAACCTCTTATTTTTCTTTTTGTTGAAACACTTTAAAAAGTGCAATATACTTGGGAGTTATTCCAACAGTATTTTTTCCATATTATGAGGGGGAGGGGGTTATGAAATATTAAGGTGGCAATATTGTAGATTGAAATAGATCTGCAAGGTGAAGAGTTCTCATTCCTGCCTTCCCAGGCACATGCTTTCTTATTTCTTGTTCTTCTGGTTCTTGTTCTTAATTTTCTTCATCTTTCTTAATCTTTCTTCTTTTCAGAACTTTAAGAAGGATGTACAATGGATCAGTGCTTTTGGAATATTATAGGAACTTCTCCTTTACATTAGGTCCTAAACTACACCACACCTGTGGTGTTTCTTATAATGTGTTACTTTTGTATGAATGAGTACAGTACCTTCTGAGGGATTTAATTACTGACAGTGTGTGACTTCATTTAGCCTTTTCCTTCTGCTCACATTGTGCTTCCTACAGACACATGGCTGAACGCCTAAGCCCTTCTGAGGACAAAGAATTCTGGCAAGGCCTGAAATATTTTATTCCAATTATCTTAATGGCTAGTTAATATAATACATATTATGACAGACTGAAGCTAAGTATCTAACTAATTGTAAACTATATTCTATGAACACCATTTTAATTTCTGCCTTCCCTGTAATATTAATTTTTGCAATACAATATCCATCCTTTCTAAAGACAGGTAGATAATGGGGGTGGGAAAATACAGGATTGCCTGATTGAGTGCTATGTTCTCAGATCAGAGAAGTCAGTACTTCTTTAGAGGTCTCTGTGAGAATACAACCAAGAATCACAAAATAAATGACTACTGAGTAGCTGATATGTAGATGTTGTGAGTATTGGAGTCTTTGTAAATCTCAAAAGATTCTTATGTTTAGTAAGCAAGCAAGGGTGTTCTGTCACTTTAGGCTTACCTCTGGGTCAAGCAAGAAGGAAAACTACTGTTTAGCCTAAAGATGTAAATCTGAGCTAGAGACAAAGTCAGGAAGGGGGTGACTAGACTGAAGAATTTCCATAAAATTTATGAAATCTAATCTCTGGTTCTAAATAAGAAAAAAAGGGTGTTTGGTGGACCAAGGGTGTCCAATTCAAGTTAGTTGATTACTTACAGGCTTCAGCTTATGACTACCAAGATATCACTTTTCCATTTACAATATAGGTTCTAACCTGACCTACTGTTTTACATTGTAGCCACATACATTTTCCCTATTACTCTCCTGCTTGTTGAAGTTGGACATCCTTCAACCTTCACAATCCCTTCCCAGTCCCTTCCTGCCCACTGCTTCTTATTATTTATGAATTCAATGCTTATTGTTTATGAAGAGCATCTTTCCAAGACACTTTCAGAAGGAAGCTCAGTATACTCTTGGTCATGAAGGCTACATTTAGTCTGCAAAATAAAAGAGGATTAGGGATCTAGCTTGACCTGCTCCGTAGCACTCCATGCCATATATTTATGATACCATGGAACCACATGGTGCTGTTTTGACTTGTGCTAAAGACTTGTGCTTCTCTTTTCCAAGAGAAGGCCTAACACAATCTGAGGAATAATACGCATCAGGCTCTGCTTCAAGCAGGGAATGTGAACAGCACAGCACCAGCTTTAGTTCCCTCAACACAATATAGCACTCCACCATGATCCCAAGAAGCTTTGCCAAACCCAAGTGTATGCAATGCCTACTCTGTGTTTTGTCTTCATCGGCTGAAGCACAATGTTAATGCCTCTGCCCCCTGAAGTACTGTATCTTAGGGCTGTCGATCACACAAGGCTGACAAGTAGCAGTGTGGACAAATCCAGCCTGCACCACTCAGCCTTGCTGCCACAGTGGCTCCTAGTTCTGTTTATTTAACAGTAGGAAAGTAGCCCCAGGGGCTGAGAAACAATGTGCATGTCTAAGATGCAGTCAGCCATCAGCACAAAGGTAACATCTGGCAAGAAGTTCTGCACATCTTAATTGGCCAGCTGTTCTCCTGATTGATCCATTGCCTTCCAGGAAGCACACTTACCTCTCTGTGCTCAAGTTGACCCCACAGAATACCCAGCCCCTGGGCTGCTTTTACTGGCCAGGCACTGTGTTGTGCAAATCCACATGGGAAAGGCCCGCGCAACTGAAGGCCATATCATTCCTGGAACGGTTAGCCAAAAGTTAATTTTCTGTCATGGATAAAGGGATGCTGCTGAGGATTCAGCCAAGCATCCAGGGACATGTGCAACTGCAGAGTTGCCCGCTGCATGATCTGAGTTATTGCCATGCATGGTCCCTCTGCCACAAAACCTAGGGCTGGGTTTGTGATGAACATCACTGCCAGGTGCCAAAGGCCCAGAAACACAAAGGGAAGGGCAGTACTCTCTGGCCACAACAGGCTCAATACTGGCCAGAGAGCAAGATGGGCTTAATTTATGATCCTTGAATTTTCATGAAGTCATAGGGGATAACTAATAAATGTATGTGTCATCTAAAAAAGATAAAATTCTTTTGAATTTCATTTTATTATTCAGCAATAATCAGGAGATACCTTATATGAATTGGAAGCAACAGCTGAATACAAATTTTTATCACAATATCTGATGTTCCTTAGTCAAGATAGGCAGGGTGATATCTCTCTATTCTGCTAGATCCATAAATGAAGTACATTTTGGTAATTAATCTTAGTGTATTTCAAAGGTAGCAAAGAAGGCATGAATTCACTCTTCACAAAGATGAGTCTTATACCACATTTTTAAATTGTTTGGGAAAGTAGTTAAATATATTCCTAATAAAGTTCATTTATTAGTTTCAGTTTTAAAATAACCTCATGAAAAACAATTGTCAACAACACTAAATGCCAAAAGAGCACTAGTTTACTTTTTGAAAAATGTGTTAACAATTATACTCCAGAAATCCTTTAGGAGGGGACAGAGGATGAGATATGGTATTTTATTGTACAATTTCTGCAGAGTAAGTAGTAGAATCTGTAAAAGAAATGACTGGGGATTATGGCTGCTTTAACAAAATAAATTAATGGTAAGGTCAGAAATTTCTTTGGAGCAATCTTCTTTACTTCATCTTGTGCTGTCTTACATGTTCCTCTAAGGGCTTTGTGCAAATACCAAACAAGAGCTGGGAAAGTTATAGGCTTCTGCAGATCTGAGTTTAGATGCCAAAAAAAATTTTAAATTTAAACCTTTAGTTTGGAGTACGTGCAATTATTTGCACCTTTTTGAGATATTTGCATTCATTGCTTCAGGCTCCTGGGGATAAAATAACAGTAATTGATTCCAAGTGTTACTTGGATATAAAGATATGATAAGTACAGATATATCTTTCTTCCATAGCGCAGGAATTTGGCAAGTAGAGAAATCTTTGAGGAAAGAAAAACATCACACATATTCTATATCTTCTCAGTATCAAACTCTAGGCTACATTTTTATGAACCTTATACAGAAAGCACACTTTCAGCCTTCAGATTGGTATTTCAGTAGTAGCCACAATAAACAGAAAGAAATCTTCATTTTACTCTATTATCTATTTTCCTCATTTTCCCTAACAGCAGTTAAAGATCATAATACCACTCTTTCTTTTTCCTCCATTAGCCAATGTTTTTTTCTGCATTCATCAATATTTTTATAAGAAGATTTTACTCTGATTTTTCAGACTTTTCTTAGTTTGTTTTTCAGTGGATCTTGAAATACAGTTTTTCTTTTTAAAAATTTAATACAGCTAATCTGCTTACTAAAGCATTAACAACTGGAATAAGGTCAAAAAAACAAGTGCATCTTTTCATGTATACTTGCACACCAGTTGAGATTTGTTTTTTTCATGAGGCTTTTACTCATTTTTAAAGTATATCCAGACTGTTGACAAAAGAGCTCTATTTAAATGAACTATGTAATCTTTACCAGCAGTCTGTGGAGCAGATTTGACAATAAAGAAATATCTCATTACCTAGGAGCTTTGTATATTGTACAGGTGTAACTTGATAGTTGAATAGTATAAAAAGATAAATATTAACTGGATTTTGCTAATAAATCTGCCATTCTTACAGTGCCAAAACCTGTAGAGTTGCTGTAATTGCCGTTGTTTGAGTTGTAACAATGAATGGAACTGATAAGGCTTATGTCATTTACATAGAACTTAGCATTCAGAGTGCACTGCTGAATTAATATGACACACACATTGGATCCTCTGATATCAGATTAGCATCGCTGGAAATAGAGAATGTGTAGATTTAAAAGTGACATATTAGTCTCTGTTCAACATGTAACACTAATTTCTTTAGATCTGAAAATCATAGTAGGCTACTACTGCCAGCAGTGAGTAGTAACTAGCGCTTGTTCTGTTAGTTGCATTTTGGTTTGCTACATTTTGTAATAAACTGAAGTCTCAGAAGGGACTACTGCAGAATTACAAAATGATGGTATGTAGAATCCAGAAGGTCAGTTACATCACTGTCAATCAGGAGTGGTATTAAAAGGGTTATAGTCATTGAATATAAAACAGGGTTGTGTTTTAATAAAACAATTCAGCAAAATAATCCTAGTTTCCTGTACTCTTAATACCATGGAATAACTATGGGTTTAGCTGCTTAACAGTGCAAACAGTTTCCTAAAGATCTATCCCTGGATACATTAATGTCAGCAACACGCCTTCATGGAACACTATGATTTCAAACCTCCCTGCTTCCTCCAATTGAATCTGTCAATGACAATCATCTCTAGAAATTAAAGATTTAAATTGGATTTCCAAAAAGAACAACAAAAAAAGAGCACAAAATTCCCGGTTATCTCTGGAAAGCCGAGTTTAAATGATTTCGTTAACATGCCAGTGTGGCAGAGATATGAATATAGTACATTTCTGCAGGTTTATATCCAAGAGCCTTTATGTTAAAGTGCACTTTTTCTTCCATTCCAAGCCTTCTTCAGACAGTAAACCTGATTTCATGCTCAGTATATGACTGCAGGTGTACATAACCTTTCCAACTGTTTTGTAGAACTGGTGATGTACTATTTTATGATGGTACTTACCATGACTATCTCTAGCTCATTCATGTTCACCTGAGCTGAATTCAGGCTATTGTTTACCAAGATTTCTGCCCAACATCATCTTACATCCTGTATGATATTCCTTTGCAAATGACTTCTCTTGCAGGAGGTACACGAAAGATCTTTTTTTTTTTTCTTTTGAATAATCCTGTGAGTTAAAATACTGGATCCAGAGCTCCATTTCTCTGTGATAATGATCTTTGCTCTCTGTTTTGGTATTTTTTAGCTTCTGGGTTGCTGTTTATTGCTGACATCTCAATTGGTTATTGTTAATGTTAAATGGCTTAGGTTTGATATTTCATCAAAATATGGTATTGATGGTGGGCTGAGTCTAGTGAAACTTCTTGGAAATGTTCTGCCCATCTGTTTCTTTCATCTGCCTCAACTACATGTATTTTTCCATTCTTGCTGATGCTTAGTCCATTTCTTCTTTTTAATATTCATGAATGATTTTAATCACTTGGTAAGTAGCTCTATATACCTGCTGTAGCTGCATCATTTTCAGCTATTCCTTCTTTTAAATGTTTTAGTTTGCATTTGCTTGGATATTTTTCGGTCTGAAATCACCCTTTCTTCTTAGTAGTTGCATCTCAAAGTCTCTGCAATCAGATAAATTACCATTCTTTGAGCCATGTGGCCGAGTTTGCTTCCTACTTTTCAGGCTATTTCTGAAAGAAAATTTGGGAAAGGAAAAGGAAATTTCAGTTCGTAATTGAATGAAAACTCAAAAACCGTTTTTTTTTTTCTGGTAAAATATTATTGCACTGGCAAATGATATTCCATCTTATGGTCTAGGTATGGATGTTCTTGTTTGATGTTATTGTATTCTAGCACAGCTATGGAAAGCCTAGATTATACTATGATGGTTAGAATTGCACCAGTTTTGGTTAAGTTGGATTTCTTAATCACAAATTGGCATCCTTAGCACAGACTTCACAGTTTGATTCAAATAAATCCAATAAATCCTTTGCAAACTGCATCTAGTAAAGGAAATACCAGTGTAATTTTGGGACAGGAGCAGAATAATGTGTTTTGTCTAGAATATCTCAAAAAAAAAAAAGCAAACTGCTTGGGCTATCCAAACATATTCAGCCTGAGGCAAACACCTGCCATGTACAATTTTAGATCAAATATTTAAAGTTTGGCCAAATTTAAGGAGAAACTTCTTTTGAGACAAGCTTCTTCTTTTTGAGAATAATAGTTTTGCCTGTATTAATATCTACTGTCTTCTGTGTGACCCAGAATCTGGCCATTTTAATGGATCAGACACTTTAGATGTAAGTATGTACTCTAAATGCAGAATATGCTTATATTATGAATTATTATAATTGTGTAAAATAAAATAACAATTTATTCATAGAGAGCTTTTTCATTCTCAGGGGTAAAAGAGAAACAGTGTATTCAGATCAAATGAATCTCACTATTTAAAAACAGCTAAGAGGAGAATTAGGTTTGTAATCAGAACTCAATATGATGCTAGCATGTCATCACTGGCCAGGACTGGTAATTGCAGCAGTCCAAGTAGTATGTTATTGACCAAGACAAACCATCATGCCTTGCGTTCCAGGTGCTGTTCACTTTTTGTTCTTAATGGGGCCATATGCAATTTGGTGTTTAAAAATAAACACCCCTACTTCGGAGTTCGCTGTCAAATGTGTCTGTAATCAGTGTTGTTCTAGTGCTATGCAGCTAGACTCTGTAATAAAAGATAAGCAGGTGAAAATTTTGGGTTCCTGTGAGCTGCCAGGCAATAAACGTAAAAAATGTTCCCGTCTAAATAAGATGCAGTTACTTCTTTCCATTTGGGATTTTCTTTCAGTTTAACTTTTGTTTGCAATATAGAGACTAGTGGCAATATTAATAAATGAGGACTTAGAGACAATAGCAGTGGAATAATGAATTAGGCTTGAATAGGCCTGAGCTTCAAATAGTATCATGTGGTTTTTAATCCAGTTTTATCCCTCAAATAAGAAATTTCAGGTTACAATATTAGCTTGATTTCATTCATATTACTGCAAGTCAGATATGACTTTAAAGAAGTATCCAGATTTTTCATAAAAAGCTGAAAGGTGAGAACAGATTAAGGTACCCCGAATCATAATGTTCCTGTCTAGTAAGATAGCAATGACAGATAGTTCACACCTCCTTCTCCCAAGTTTATGCTGATATTATTGATCATATTAGTGCCACATAAAAAGAAGTAATTAAATAACTAAGGACTCATATGTTGCCCTGTGGTGTGAGTCACAGAGGGGAGCCACAACACAAGAGGAATGATAGTGAAGCCCCAAAGCAGAAGAATGGCAAGGGCAACTCCTTGAGAATGCCATTTATCCTCCCCAGAAACTCCCAATGGTGTCGCTCCAGCAAAGCCATTGGCTCACTGCTTCTTTGTTTTCAGGACTAGGAAATGACTGATTGCTGCAAAAATTGTCCTCCCATCACCTGTATCACCTGCAGCCATGATAGGTTCAAGGACAGAAACAGGAATCCTGGGGTTTCCTTTCGAATCTCCAAAATCTGGAGCTTGCTTGTCTTTCTATTTATTTTTCAATTCAATCCTGCACCCACAGCAAAGTAAACATCAAAACCAAAGTGAATCTCATATCAACATTTGGCTTCTGTACATATTCCTACACACTGACCTGTGGGATGTTCTTACCTTCCCTGCCAGCATTTAGCTGTAACTCTTCAGAATACTTACGAAACACCTTGTTTTTCATATAGGGAAAAGAAAGCACTGAAAAACAAAGGAGCTAGCAACAATGCCATGTATTTAGCTCATGCATGCCATGCCTATTTAAGCCGCTACATCTGACAAAATATGTAAAAGGTATGGAAAAGCTAATACCTATATGTCTGCTACATGACCGAGAAGAGAATCTGCATGAACACTATTGGTGACCGGGAGATCATGGCAAAGCCTATGAAACCTGCTTTTGGGCTGGAAGTGCTCTTTAGCTGGGTTACTTGAGATTTTCCTTTTTTTAGATCATTCCCTCAGCTAGAGGTCTGCAGTTGACTCAGGAATTCACTTGGCCCCTCCTAGGTTAGTGTGTCCATCAGTTTATTCTAGGCTTGCAGGCAACATTTGATCAAGTTTTTGCTTTCTCATAGACCTGTATTTCTGACTGTATGCATAAGTATTATTTATGTTGCAATTAGTATTCTAAAAAGAATAAATATTTGGATTTGGCTCCATTACGTTAGGCACAATAAAACATTTTCAAAATATGAGATGCTTTTCAAAATGGGATACTTACAGTAGCATCAGCTATTATGGACTTGTAATTTTGGAATGAGATACACTAGCGAAGGTGTTATTGCACACCAGTCATTATGAACTGTCAGTTTCTTAATACATACAGTAATTTTCATTTAGTCAAACCTCAAAATTTTTTAATGTTTTTTGAATCTCTTAAGACAATGAATTGGATAGCCACTGAACTAGATAACCACCAACCCCTTTCACTGCTCACTGACAAATCCTTTCGTATGCTTCCCCAACCACTATTTTCCTTATCATATAACAGTGCAATAACACTTGCAATTATTTTACCTTTTTACAAAAATCAGAATTTTGATAATCCAATATTAGTTTTCTACTTAATTTGGCTGTTTAGGCCTGAAGTAAGTTGTTTTATTAAAATGTCCTAAGTTAGGTTTATCCCTCTCTCACCAGCATTCTTTTTCAGACTTCAGAATGGTGTCAGAAAAAATGAGATTTGAAAATAGTTGAAGTAACAGCAGACAAGCAGGAAGAGACAGATTTCAGGAAAAAAAATTTCTTAAAATAGGAGGGAAGAACTCAGGTACTTAGAAAAGGTTCTTCAAACTGGAAAGTGTGCTGTTTGGGTTTAGGTTTTGGCTGTGACTCAGGTTGATTTTTTCTTTTTTCTGTTGAGTTTGCCTACCTTCCCTCATGTTATTTTTAATATACACAGGCAGAACACAAAATATTATGTACAAAGATCTGCTTTAATATTTTACAGTCTCATTTACAAAGATGCAGCATACTCACAGCTTCTGTGGAATCTAATGGGACTTCTGGAAACCTGGTATCTCCAAAAATCAGGCCATTAATTTTGAAAATGTGCATTAATTACTCTCTAGGCTGTAATAGCTCACCTGATATTACTATAATCTACATTCTTTTGAAAAAATGTATTTTTCACCTGGTACACTGCGTTTGCTCCTAAAGAGCAGTCATATCTTATAATGTAAAAGCTTCTTTATAACTGATCCAATTATTGACCTGTGGCATTGACCTTAATGAAATGTAATATTTCCAAAGGAATGGTACAATCCATTGTGTTAATCTGGTTGACAGGCATACTCTTGAAGGCTTCATGATAACAGTAGCTATGGAATTTATTGAAATAATTAACTTGATGAAACACAAACCCATGTATTTCCACTAAGCAATGAATTACATGGTTTAAATTTCCATTGTCTAAATTACAACTAGTCTAGAGTATGCAGCAGCATTTGTAGAATTTGCCAAAATCCACATCTGTTTTCAAAAACAGTGTGTGTTGGTAGATTTTCAGATCTCTTTAAAACATTTTTCTTCTAGACCGAGACCTGGCACACCGTGTTCATGTGTTCCAAATACTTGCAGATTAAGGAAAAACTGTTTCTAGTCTTAACTGTGGATTGTAACAATAATTACTGTTAGCAAAAAGTGAAAGCCTTCAGGTAAGTACTCCCACTTGGAATCACTTCAGTTAGGATCCTTTGTACCGAATACGATTCCTAGGATAAGTGTTATCTTTTCTATATGTCTATATAAAATCCTTTTTTTAAGTAGTGTCACTCTTAGCTACTGCATTTGGTGCAATTTAGTGCTGTTAGATGCTTTCATGTCATGTGGTTATAGCTGAGTAGATTAATAGGAACTTCTATATGGAAATTTCTTTCCTGTTATTGTTCTCCCTGAGCAGTTGATGGCTAAGTTAATTCTCTTTAGTTTTGTCATGCACTAAAGCACACATTGCTAAGCTATGATAAGCTTTACACAGGGAAAAAAAAAGCCCTGGTGTCCATCAAAGTCTTAAACTTGCATTTTAAACTTTGGCCTGACCTGATGTGCCATTCAAAAAGCTTCAAAAGATTATTTTTTTAAGAAAGGTTCAGTATGTCCCGAGGCTATCGGTTTTGAGTTAAACTGGGTGAAGTAGAAATATTTTACTCATCAGCTTTGCAGTCACAGAGTTTGCCTCAGCTAGAACAAAACTGCTGAGGCATTTAGAGAAAATTAACCCCCCATCCTGGCAGCCAGATGTGACTGGTTTCTGATGAGTGCACATGAGTGGGCTGAAAAACCAAGAGACTGTGAAATTCCTGTCAGGTCCGTACAGCGCAGAATGGGCTATTGACTGCTTTCTATATTTCCCTCCATCATTCTTCTTGAACGCTGCCATTAATTTCCTCTCCTGCTCTGACTTGGGAATTTAATATTTTTTTCCTGTGGTTTTTCTCTTTCCTCCTTCCTCCCCCCACCTACCTTCCTGCCTGTCCCCATGCCCTGACCCCCCGTTGCTGTGTCCGTGGCCATCGGCGTTGGCGTTGTTGGCGTGGCCGTCCCAGCTGCAGGCGCTGCGGAGGCGATGGAGCGAGGACCTGCTGGCAGCATGGTGGAGCCTCTCCAGCGTGGCCTCTCCAGCCAGCCTGGGCTGGCGAGGATCCAGGCAGCCTCTCAGGAGAACGCTCAGAAAATATTAGCTGTGCAGGTAGGTGATTGCAGGGAAGTCGGAAAGATCATTCTGATCTAGATTGAAAAGCAAATGATGGGTAGTGTGATGAAGCATTAAAACCATATCCCATCAGAGTTTTATAAATTTTTAACCTCTTTAATAAACTGGAATTGCATGAAGGATGAATTCAGTAAGTTAGCACATATACCATGCATAGATTGAAAAAAGAGGGGGAGATTAGATTTATTTCTCACAAACCTTTGAGAAGATTATTATAAATACATTGAATATAAATATTTCAAACACAGAGTGGCATTGCTACTGCTTCTCAGTTCTTTCAGAAGATGTTATTGTGTCCTGTTTTGTGCAAATATTATTTCCGTGGTAAACAATATTGTCATTTTCACTGTATTTGTATTTAATTTCTTTAGAAGGAGACTGTTTTTAAGAAGAATTGCACCTTCCTAACTCAGTTATTTGATTATTTCCTTTATTTGTAAAAAAGCAACATTGTGGGAATATTAGATTTAAAAATGGTTTCCAACGATATGTGGTTTTTCATTTTATGTCTTGTTTCCCAGATAAATATATTTATCAGGGAAAATAACTAGTATACAATATAGTTTGAATGTTTTTGTTCTTTTTGTCTTGTGCTATGGTATCTTATTTATATTTCAGTAAAGCCACTCCTTTCCATCTCTTCCCATAGTTAATGGCCATAACCAGATGGCGTTTGTGAAGGGTTTTTAGAAGACTTAAGTGAAATATTTCTTCAGAATTACTCCTTGCAAAAGAAGTTACATTGCTGGTGCAGCTTTAGTGCAGCATATTCTGGCAAACTCTGTTGTCTGATTCTTAACAGTCAAGCTTTGTCTTATGATTGAAGAAACAATTTTATTACATTTTAATATTATATAATTCCACTTAGTTATTATCCGATGCATTAAAGTAAAATCAAACTTGAATAAGTTCCAGAATTCCATTAAATTATATCAGCATCATGATCTGTTTTCAGTATCTCACTAACAGGGTTTTTATCCTAAAATTCCAGATTTCCATATATGTTCTATGGAATAGTATATGTTCTACTACGTATGTTCTATTTATGTAAAAGATTTAGAAAATCCTAATCATATTAAAATCAGAAAATTTATAAAAATAATTCAGATAAAAATACAATCAGATTTATATTTTAGTAATGATTTTTAATACTCTTTTATGGAATTTTGGGGTTGTTATATATGTTAAATAAAATATTGCACTGCCCTCTGTGCCAGTGAAAACACTTTTTTTTCATTCAAATTCTTCATTCAGCATTCGAAAAACTGGAAAACATTCTTTTTTATTTTTGCGGGGCAATTTCTGGGATGATTTCTTTTCCCTCCCATGTTCAGCCATTCCTGTAGTGAGTAGAAGAACAGAGGTGAGCTGTGGGCAGCCCAAAGCTCATGAGGCACAATAGCGGTGACACAGAAGCCACAGGTGGCAGCTGGTTTCCTCACACACAAATCTTTACATTAATATTACACAATATTTAAATAGCTTTACTGAAACCTCGTCTGCAACTCTGCTAACTACTCCATGTAACAGTGGATGGATGTTGCAGAAAACCTTCACCTCAGCATACATTTTTCCATGCGTACTGTTCATGCTGAGAAGCTGTGTGTGTAAATCTTGTCACCCTGAGTAACTCAACCAGCTGCAAATGGACCCAAACTAAGCTTTTAGGTGTAAGACACAGCACCATTTGGGGGTGTTCAGATCTGAGTAGCTCCGACCTTGTTCAAAGTGAGGAAAACATTCTGTTCCCTATCCTCTTTCATTATCCATGACATACTTTTCTGATATTCTGATCCTTTTCTGGTAATCTGATATTCTTGCTTTGTTTTTATGTGGTTTGACTGATAATAAATTAAAATAATGCACAATGAAAAAATATAAGATTAAAACCAAAAGCAGTTCAGCTAAGAGCAATTACCAAGGTGTGTAGAAGTGCGTATTTCCCTTCAGCAATGTGATGGTTTTATATTTTGCACATCTTGCCAGTTTTTTAATTATATAAGGACTGGTGTCTTTGTAAATCTGTGTTATTGTCAGATCAATCTGTTCTTCTGCCAATTAGGTTCTCATATTGATGACATAGTGGCACACACTTCCAAAATAAAATCTGACAGTCATTCCCCTCTATTCTCTCAGACAGAAATATCCCGAGTTTGTTGTTCCAAGTGACCTTCTTACATTAAAGTACGAGGATGAGAACATGTTTCACTGAGAAGTGTGTGGTGAAATGGTGATTCCTGCTCACCAGAGCTTCTCTCCCAGCACTTCCTTGTCCAGAGCAAGCAGGGGCAGGAGAATGACAGAGGAAGAGTGCATTAGGAGAGACAGCAGATACAGTACATTGGCTGCCTAAGTGTTTTCTAATATTTTACAGAAGCTGTGACCTGGGTGAGATCCAAATAGAGACTTAAAAGTAGATAATGGAGGAGGTTTTGGCCTTTTCACCAAGTGCTTTTTAACTAGCAATACCCTCCAGTTATACATAGCTGCGGAGTTTTGGGCGACTTGTGTGAATTGTGTGAATTTGGGAGATTGATGTGAAAATAAAGAGCTGCCCCAGAATGGAAGACAGATTTGGTCAGAGTTTCATCATTACTTGTCAACACTAGTAGTGTTTAGTGACGTGAAAAGATTTTTTTTTGAAACAAATTACGATTTTAATTTATTTCAATCAAACTTTTAAAGATATATCTCCTGGGTTTTATCATTATCTTTGTAGCCATTTTGCTTTTTCAATATTTAATATTTGCATTGGAAACAGGAATAATTGATTACTTATTATCCGTATGTTTTGTGAATGTATTTCTGGAAGAAATTGAAATTTTAAAATTGAGCATTTCAATCGTGATGTTAAAAAAAGGAATAAGATATTCTTCCATATTAATAGCAAAGAATAAATAAGTTTGCAATCAAATCAACTGCTAGAACAGAGATCAATGAATGAAATGATTTCTATTTCCAGTTTTGGTTCTTCATCTATTTTATTTTTTTGTAGAGCAAAGTGCAGGGCTTTTTCTTGAGCAAAACTATCTCGTGATACTCTACTTTTTTTCAAATTCATTTCAAGTTTTAAAAATTTCTTTACTGATATCTGGTTGCAGCCAGTAGCAGAATTTGAGCGATTACCATCTAAAGATACTTTTGATTTGAGAGATTGCTCTGGAAGTGCCTTAGAAGCACATGAGCACTGCTCTGCTCTTTTCATTCTGGGAAGTTTACGTACATGCACAGCAGTTTTTATTGTGGTAGACAAAGAAAGTTCTGTGTGCTCCATTATAGATGTACTTTCCAGGTACTTCACTGTCACTGTCAGAACAGTTTGCTGGAGGATTACAGTTTTCGAAAATCCTTCAACAATTGCTAAATAAATTTTTATTCCAGCTGAAAATAATAATAGTAATCTCTTTAATTTAGAAAAAAACTGATAGAAATGTTAAACCTTTTGTACCTAGTGTACAGGCAAGGTATTTATTATGTTAATTACTTTTGCTTTTCCAGTAATGTTCTGGAGTTTCAATAACTTGGCTCTTGAGTAAGTTCAATTAGCTATGTAATCGCAAAAATGATAGGTGATGGCAGATGTAGCTTTAGTTGGGACTGTGCCTGTGCTTTAATCCTGACAGTCTTCAATTCAGATCATCCCTTTAGATGATTTATCTAGACTATAGTTATGTCAGAATCATTTCGGGGGTCAAAGTGCTACAGGAAAAGATAGCATCATTGCTACTCTCATTGTAACTTTAAGGGATTTTGTATATACTTTTTCTGATGGTGGTATGACAAAGGTACATTTTTATTAAATGCAAGATTATGCATTTAATTTTTAATGAATCATCACCTTTGACAGTCATTCACATCAGCACAAAGAGATATAAAAACAGATTATCAGAATTTAGAGTTTGGAAACTCCTTAACTGGTAGCAGTTTTACCCATTTTCATAGCTACATAAGGCACCAAGGAATGAAGCATCAACCCAGTCTGTCGCTCTGATTGCAGATTGCTGTGATTATTTATACCTTTTCCGCAGTTTTACTCAGAAATTGCTTGATTAGCCTGAAATCTTTAGAACTTTTTGGCAAAGCTATGGTAGTTCAAAATAACTCCACTTCACTGAACCATACCAGTTTACATCAGAAAAAAGTTTTGGTCTGTTTTGGTTTTAACTTGTCTTTATTTGAGCAATCTGGCAGAGGCCACCAGAGAGAAGAGTGACTGTTCTTTACTAAGGCTTTGAATTTTTGGTGAATCTGCCACAGTCACCTCAGTGAATGCTGATTCTTTATGGAGGAAAAGTTTTACTGACTGTGTGCAGAATCCGTGTTTTTCATTACACCCTGTTCTACCTCCTTACAAGAAATTCAGTGCAGTTCCACTAAGGCCAGGAGCAACTGCAACCCTGCATGTTACAAGCATCTTTACCCTTTTGCTCTCTGAAAACCACATATTCTTAACTTGCTGCTTAGCTGTCAAGTGGTAGCCAGTTTAAGTACGTCTTTTGTTCTCTAACTTATTAACACAGGTGTATTATAGTGTCCCTCAGGGCTGATGCTTTTCAAAATCTGTACGCCTTCTCTTTTATTTTACTCTGTTATGGGTTGAGTTATCACCATTTATGCTGATTGCACTCAGTTGTGTCTTTTTTGCCTGCTGATTTCACTTTAGCAGTCTTGCTGTTTCTGTCTTGTCTTGGAGACATATGGGGTTGGATGACAGATAATGTTTCTTAAGGGGACATGGCTGCACACCTTTTAATTAGTTCTAAGCTTTTGTGCTTAGTCACAGTGATTCACAGTAACCATTTAAAATGTTGAAGTCACATTTTTCTGGGTTTATTATTCATTTATAAAGTATTTATTTTGTACAGTGTAGGGGAATTGAGACAAGCTAGTTTTGCTTCTGCTCATGGGGGTAATGCTTATGAGTTGAAAAATCTATTACTTAGTTAATCATGTTCTAAAGAAACATGGAAATCACCATCCAGTGTATAGTTCCTAAAAATACATGGCTTTCCTCTCAAACCCTTATGAATTTTGCATAATAGCATCTGGAATTCCTCAAAATATGATCTCATGTTTTATTTAAATTCTTAATTGTTTTCTCTAGATTTCTCCATATTGAGCTGATGACCCTGACAAGCATTCACCAAAGTCTTTGAATTTACATATCATGCAGATTTAGTGGCAAATACAGCTGCCATGGCATGGACACATTAAAAGTTCATGACCATTTATTTTGTTACTGCATGGTGAAAGTGACCTTTCTAGTGAGAGAACGGAAAGTAATCTCAAAATAAGCCAAACTCATAGAAAAAATTAGAACTTGCTTGATTTCTTTGCCTCGTTTTCATGGTCTGTGATTTTGCTTATCACATGGCAAAACTCCAATATCTTTATTCTGACATAATTTCCTTTACCATTTTTTAAGTGGAGTGTACATATAATTTGGCACAACTCAGCTGCTTTTAGGTTTTTATGCCACTTATGCCTCAATGCGCCAAGCCTCTTAAGCTTCACATAAACTCTTTATTTTTCAAAGCATCATACCCAAAGGTTTATATAACCACAAACATTTCCTGGCATGCATAGAAACTCCTAACTCTTTCAATTCTTCTATGGCTTCACTTAAAAGTTTCACTATATGAAGTTAATACGATATGAATCAAAGACTTCAGAAATGTGGTTGCCACCTAAAAGCTTAAGTGCATAATAGGAAGATAAAGACAAACTTTTCTCCTACCTGTCAGTGATGGAGGCTAGAAAATGGTCTCTGCAAAGAAACAAATCAGTTTCATATTTTTAAGATTAAAATGATCAGTTTTGTTGTGGTGATGAATCATTTAGTTTATTTGCAGGTATACGTTTTCAATATAGAATATTTGTGTAGAAGTATGCATCAGTATCTTGAGTACTAAAAAATGTGACCTAAGAGAAAATGTAAGGATGACAGCTAATCTAAGAGGTTTATTTTTAAATTTCATTTTAAAGAAGAATTTCTAAGAGTTACATTTTTTCACTATTCACCACCAGTTACTGGAATCCAACCTTGTCTATTACCAGAATAGGCCTAGTTGTCCATGTTCTCACACTTCCTAGCATATACACAGAGAAATGTCTTAATAATTTAAAAGATGCTGACTAATAGAAGTGTATAGACAATTTTTTTCAATAATGAAACATAAATTTCCAGAATTAAGAGTTTACTACAGGTAACTAGATATCTGACTTTAAAGGATGAAGAGATTACTAGGAAAACTTTGTTTCATTGAGCAAAATTTATTCTCCCATTAAAGAGGTATATAATCCAGAAATTTTCTCTATGAATTCTTGTTCTTTCCACCTGTAAGGTGATAAATAACATTTTGTGGGTCAAACACGCAAAACTTCAGTCAAATCTGAGGACCTGGCAGGCATATTTTCTCTGCTACTTTTATTGTCAGCAGGGCTATTCAAACCAGTAATTCTTAAAAGACAGAAAGAAAAAACCCACATGACTCACAGATTCTTAAAAATTGACCCGAATCATGTCACTTCTACAGCTGTCTTTAAGCATCATATTATTCCCTGACTGAGAGACTCAGAGATTAAAACTTGATGGAATAAAAATGTGCTTAAACATTTATAATGAATTGAGAAGTTTTTTCTAAAAAATGTTGAAGTTTTTCTGCTTGATGCTTTTCCCAGAATCTGAAGACAACTGGATTTCTATTTGTTGAAGTAGCATAAATGTCACTTTTTTAACATAAGTAACTAACATCTGTGTTGAAATATTTACACAAAATATGCTGAATTAAGTTTATATAAATAACTGCAATCTTATAATTTCTAAATTTAGTACCTAGTTTTTGTGAACTTGATAATTTTCTTGCAAGATCTTTTCTGAAAGTCTAAAATCTCCAAGAGTATCAATCATTATATTGACTCTTACCTTGATCATCAGATTTTAGTGCCAATAAACTTATCTGCCACTTTAACTATGGGAGTAAATAACAACTGTAGTAGACTGCTGTCTATTATTCACTAATTCATTGCTCAATCTTTTTGTCTAATCAAAGTCCTTCCAGCTAACAGTGTCTGCTTTTCCCAAGACAGTGTCTGTGCTGCCTCTCATCCCAGATAATTATCAGACCTCTTTCCTGCACGTGACTCATTCCCAGGCTGCTGGCCCAGCCATTCCTTCTCTCCCTGCACACTCATTTTCTAGATCTAGACTCTGACGCCGCCTATTGATTACCCCTTTCCTCTGTTCCCTTGTTGCTTTCCCAAATCCCAGCCTCCATCTTGTTTTCCCAATCAATGGCAGCCTTCTTCCACCTTCCAGCCTCTGAGACCTGCCAATTCCAGTCTTTACCCTCACCTGACAGACCACTGATAGCTCTCCTGCTCTGCAGCTCTATTGTATATCCTCATAAGCCTTCTCTAAATCTAGCTGTTGCTCCATTTTGATTCCTTCTCTGTCACATTCAAATCAAGCCATTTCCTCCTCCTCCAGCATCTACTGGGCAAAACAGGAGCACAGACAGGACACCTCTACTCTAAAGCCCCTAGACCCAGCTCAAACCACAGCAGGCCTGAGACACTACTGCAGAAGCATTACCTATCACCAGGCTCAAGTTTGTAAAAATGTCATTTTCAGAGCTACCGAGCTCAAGCTGACATTTAGTAATCATGGGCAAATAAAGGCACGAGGGGGTTTATTATGGCGTCTGGGAGTAGCTGCTGTGGACCCCAAATCGTCTCTGGAGAGGGACATTTCAGGTGCAGGCTAGCTGCTAGCAGGCTCCTCTTTCTGCCTTGCACTGCTGTTAGGCGCTGGTGACAAGCACCCCCTCACCCAAGCCGGAGAGCTCAATATTACCTGAGATAAGGAGCTAAGGAGGGCTCCCCGCAGGCCAGTGTCCACGATCAGAGTTTACTCCATCTTCCCTAAGGATAGCCAAGCGAAGAGAACGACTCGTGCTCACCTGGCGTTTAAATGCGGTCTGCCAGCCGGTACTCTGTGGGCGTAGGGGCGGTGCAAAGGCGGAGCCAGGGAGGGAGCCAATGAGCAGCGGGAAGGGGCGGAGCAGAGGCGCGGTCACGCGAGCGGCGCACAGGCTGCTGGGAGAGGTAGTTTTTCTTGAGCAGAGTCTGGGGGTGTGTATGGTTCCATTTCCTCCGCAAGGGATTGTGGGAGAGGCTTTTCCTTTACTTTCACAAAGATAGTAATGATGTCTCGAACGCCTGAGTTTTTCCACCAGCGGGCCTCTGCCCTCTTGGGGCTCTCTGGCTCACCAGCTAACAATGTGACCCCAACAGGCAAACTGTGTTTTCAGAGCTCAATGATATGTTGTAATTAAAAAAAAAAAAAAAAAAAAAGAAAGAAAAAAGATTAGAATGGATACTATCAAAGCAAATACTTGGCAACTTTCACAATATGCATTGCTCCCAGCTCTATCTTCAGGGGAGTCATTCCTATTAGAGAAGAAATAGCTAGAGTGGTCTAAAGACCACTGTTTCAAAATCCAGAAATAATTAATTCAAGTTTTCCCTAGCAAACTGGATATCCTTGAACCTCTGTGCAGAGCCTGGCTGTCTTGGTTTGTGTAGGTGTGTTATGGCTATCTAGGACAATATGAGAAACCACATGCACAATCAAAATATCTCAAAGTATTTTATTACAGTTCTGTGAAAAGTTAAAGCTTAAATTATAGGTAACACTGAGGTTTATAAGGATGATTCTGTAACTCATGAATCTCTCTTTTGAGACCTTGGTCAAATACAACAACCTCTCAAAGATCAGTAATTTGGATCACAAAATTCCCTTCTCAGGTTTCACGCGTACTTTCTCCTTCAAGACACCAGTGGTTATTGTGATTGATAAGAAAATATAATAGTGGTCCGACAAGTAAGATGGTCATTCAGTTGTTAAGAAAATGAAGTGACACTTCATAGTTTTGCTTATCCAGCAATTGAGAGAAACCTTCAATGTCTAATTTAGAAAAGTTAAATAAAGCCCATTTTTAGGAAGACAAGATTAAGAATAGGATTTATGAAGTTATTCTGTTGCCAAATGAGCAAATGCTTAGCTCTGGTTTTATAAGTAAAAATTAAGGAATTTAATTTCTTTATCCAGTACAGTGAATAAAGGCTCAGAGAAATGACATTTTAAATTAATGATTCAACCTTGCAACATCACTTTGGGTTATTTGAAGTTTAGTAACCTCCTTCTACCCATTTTAAACATATATCAAAACACAGGTTTAATGATAAACTGTTTACATGTTGAAAGCTCCTTCTTGGCAGCTCTTCTGTTTTTGCCGTCACCTGAATTAATTATGGTAGCTCAGAACATCTCTAGCAAACATGATGATATATCATAGATTATAAACTCATCTGCTGAACTCTTAACTATGGTTGCAAAGTAGATTATTTTGTTTAAAGACAGCAGTTTAAAAATTTAGACATTTAATTTAATTATCCTCTCCCAGAAGTATAAGAAGAAATCAGAATCATAGTGTGAATAGCATTATACTTGCATAAGAAAACTTACAGAAGCATTTTTGCCTCAAACTCAGTAATTTTGCTTATAATCACTAACTATGTTTTTGTTTTACAGAACCAGTATGATTTGGAAAAAGAATAAAATTGCTTTTAAAGTGCAAAAATAATTATGAACCACTTGAAATGTAATGTCTGTATTTTATTTCTCATCAGAATTCATTAGTGTGTAACATCAATAATTTAGCCCATCATTTGCCAACACTGACTTGGCTCAGTAGTTCAATCATGTAACCCTGTAAACTCACTTTCCATTAAAATGAATGTTGCTGACAAAGGATAACTAAAGAGATACTTCATTTATTAGCTAAAGAGATACTTCATTTATCAACATTTTTAAATTAGAAGTTTGGGACCACAGACACTTAGCTGGATAAATTATTCAAAGGGATCTTTGCATTAGGCCTAAAGATGTTTATAGAATCAAATACAATGTTATCCAGAATTATAACAGCCTTTCATTTGTGCAACATGTAATTCACAGTATAGTATTCCAGAAACCAACAGAGCCACCTGCAGAGAATCAAATGACCTACCGGAATGAAATACTGTCTGTCATGTGCAGAATTATCACATGTGTAATATCCCATCTTTTGATTGACTCAATCAAGCATTTCCCATGGAAAACACCTTACAAGTAACTTCTTGCAACAGGCAATATAATGCTCCCAAGTTGCATTTGAGGAATCAAATGTTTTATATTAGTTTACTATGAGCACCTTCTTTAAATCCAATAACTATCTTCTCCAAATGCATCCTTTAAAAACATTCAGGATTCAGATGTGATGCCTCAGCTTTTTGCTCCTCTGGTCTTTTTCCTTGCCACCTATTCTTTCTTACCAGAATACTGGGCTCATTTTCTAAACTTCAATCCTTTCTTTATATTCTTTTTTTGCTATCATAATGCAACTTGGACTTTTTTTTTTTTCATTAAATAGGTACTTTTAGCATGAGAAGACAAAGATACGAATTAAATAAAACCCTCTCATATTATGTCTTTTGCTTATACCCAGAAAGATAGATCTGGAAACCAAATCCTTCCTAAGGATAAATCAGTAAACATCTGTCACAGGATCAACATAACATGACTGTCATCTGACTGTGTACTCTGGAGGGCTGCTGCTAGCACTGCAGAAGGAACCAATTAAGGACAGAAGCAGAAAGCAAATAAAAATCTTGCAATACCAGTTTGGTGCAAGCCACTACACTGCTGTCCAATTCCTCTTACTGTTTTCTATCTACCTAAATCAAATGTATATGGTTTCTCTATAAAGTATTCCCTCTTTTTATCCCTTTCTCAAACTTTGTGTTGGAGAGACAAGAACCACTTCTCCTTTGAGTGATGTTCCAAGTAAATTCCGTTACAGTCTTTGTGTTCACAGGCTCTTATAAACACATTGTTGTGATACTCCAGGCTGAGCAGAGAGGGATTGAGTTTAGGTCCTCACTTTCAAGTGTTCTCTTAAGAAGCATATTTTCCAAAATGAATGGATTGTTCTTCTGAGCCCAAGCACTGTGGGAACTGAGTGTGCATGTGGTAGCAGAGCACAAACTTGGTTTTGAAACAAATGAAAAGATGCTACTATCAGCTGATTCAGGGATCTGAGGAGCTTTGTAGAAGGAAATCTCTTTTTGAAATTTTTCTCTGTCTTGTGAGGTGGGAGTGGATTGGAAAGAACTACATCTTGAGAACCACTTGGTTGTCAAGAATAAAGAAAATGAAAACATTTGAATATATTCATTTGAGGAAAATCAAAACAGAAGTGTTTCTCTTCTGGTAGTGCTGTATTTCCCATTCCTATAATATTCAGTATTGCCACAAGGATATGCAGTCTGTATATTACCATCACTTGACTCAGCACCAGTTTTGCTGCACCTACTGGCACCGGAGCAGTAACCTGAGAGCTCGAGACTCAGGAAAAGGAGTTTGTTTCTTGCACTTAATTCCTCCAAAACTGCGATGGGTCATAGCAGTTTCATGAGTTGCATTAGCATGCCAGGTTGTCCTGCTATCATGGATCCCTCTGAAGCAAGATTTGCAGTTTTCTGAATGAATTTGTTTATAGGTTAATGCAAGGCTTTCCTTTCTTGAGTTTCCACGTGTGCTACACGGACAAGAGGAGCAGTATCTGACACTGTAGAAGCTCAGAAGAATGACCTTGTAATTAAAGGGAGGTCTCTTGAAATTTAGAAATACTGAGCAGGGGGAATTCTGGCAAAAATTGTCTTCAGTCCGGTCTCATCTGTCTGTTCTGGGATAAGAAAATGTTAAGAAGAAATTTTGCATGTGTTTGTTCTGCCCTTATACTCTTCCCTACATGGCCTCTCATCACGACAAATTCTGGGTGGGTTAGAGGGACCACTGGCTTGACTACATTGCAGTGTGTATGTTATGCTGTTGTGGCTGCTGGCTTCTAAGGCAATATATACATTTTACAATGATATATTCACATTTTATTTATATCTTTATGATTATTCCTATGGGGGGTTTTGCATACTTTTCTGTTTATCTTGTTGATTTATTGTATCTTCCTATATTTCAGATATTCTACATCTGCATCAAAACGTGGTTTGCAGCAGTTATTCCTTTTTCCCATCAGGCAGCACATTAAATTATTTACTTTTGAGGAACTTTTTTCTAAGTAACTTTAAAATGTACTGCACGAGAGAACAAGTTTACACCACAAAATGGGAATCAGAACTGCATATGTAACACATTTAGGAAGAATCTGATTCTCCAGGAGTTCATTTCACAATACTTCCAGGTTACAATACTCATCAAACAATAATATTTTGCACATCTAAACTAAAATGCTTGAGGTTAAGTCTTAGGGGAAATTGAGATTCAGCTGCTCTTTGGGCAGTTATTATTTGACTATGGGCATGATGTCTCAAGAAAGGAATTTACATGGCCAAAGTCCATTCCTTGTTCTGTTTTTCTTCCCGCTCTAGCAAATGAGTCTTTCTAGGTCTCCAAAAAGGAGTATTGTTATAAAATAAGTTTCATAAGGAAAAGAATGAAGTAACTAACTTGTTTTAAAGTTTTGCAATCCAGTTCAAATATCTTCATGTCATACCTTGCTGTTCCTGCAAGATGTGAGCAAGAAAACCTGACAAATGGAAAGTCAATAAGCACTATTAGGGACTCAGGGCCTGATTTTCACAGTTTGCTTATTTTAAATCCATTGGTTTCATTACAATTACACCTAATTTACCTCTGTGTGAAAATCAAGCATTAAGATTGCCCTTTATTTTTAGTCTTTATATCTTATGATTTGAGAGCTATTAGCATGTGATACTGTCAAACTAATGGAGCAACTTGCAGATAAGTGACCATTTTTAATGTCATTGTATATTTAAAATAAATATTTTTCAGTTTCTAAATTTAAATTTTATTTTTCATTGAAACACAAATAAAGCATAAGACTGTCATAAACTTAATTTAGTACATTGTAAAATGCAGCTTCCTTCCTAACAAATAGAACTTCTTTATGTAAAGAACTGGAAATTTTTCCATAATCTAGTGCTTCATAAACACTTGATAAAAATGGCAACCAGAATAAAATCAAGCACTTCCTCAGTAACTTTTATGAGAATCAGAGCTGAGAATCAAATGAGTCCCACTGAAGTCTACGGCTTAATTTGAGAATTCATTTTACATGACTGTAATCTCTTTATTTAAATCATTCATGGAAATGAGATCAGAGATATAATGAACAGGTTGTTGTTGCTGTGGGGTTTTTTGCTTGTGTGGTTTGGGGTTTTTTATTTCAGGAGTGACAGGACACATCCAGAGGTATCAGTTTCCAGTTAATGGGAATCCAGACACATGCTAAAACTTGGCCCTACACACACATATCAGTATCTTTTTTCCAATGAGGCCAGCATATAAAATTTTCCTTTAAGACAATACGATCTTAAATGTTTTATTGAATCTATTTTGAAACCAACTCAGTGTCATTAATAAACTATCATTTGATGATTAGTTTTCCCACTTGTAAACTTTAGTTATTAAAAATGACATTCAGCTAAATTTACAATATATGTTAATATTAACATCATTTTATTGCGAAAATACAGTACATCAGTTCCAAATAAAAGGTACTGATACTCCAGACAAGATTGAACTGGTGGTGGTTGTTTTAGTTATTAAAAAACCAGAAACAACTGAATTGTCGAACTATACTCAATTCCAGAGCATTTTTAGAAACCAGAACACCAAGTGTTGGAACACTGATTTCAACATTAGCTTCTTTACTGAGCCTAAAACAAAAAAAATCTTGGAAAATCAGATCAGTAAGTCAATTAAATATTCTTGCCACTCTGTCTTCCTTTTCTAACACTTAAGAGTTTCATCCATTTAGATTTTTCACCACGAATCTCATGAGCATGGCATTTGGCTACAGCACCCTCACACTTCTGCCTTTCTCAGGGATAGTGGCCCAGCGTATTTACTTCAATTTATGTTTAGGCATCTTTCCCCACATCCACATGTATGCAACACATTCTCCAATTTTTATACCCTTGAGAGCACCTCTCTAATGGGCTGCATAGTTGCGCACGGTACTCAGGGTACTCCATATACATTGAATGAGAAACACACACAAAGAACAATAATTCTGCGTTGGAGTATGGAGCAGGGGCCCAGAAAGGCCCATCCTCATTGATAGTTGATCTCAGGATAAAGCAAGAATCTCTGGCCCTGGTTTGTTTAGCAGGGATATTGTTGCTGATGTTTGCCGATACACTTTTTAAAGATTTTGCATTGTCATAGAAAAGGGAACAAAAGAAACCTGTGGAGTATGCACACAAGTCCTAATGTGTGTATGACAAGTTGTGGTTTTCTCCCTTTGAACTTTAATTCTTACTGGATACCAACTGACCCTTTGGAAAATGAATGTGATGAAACAGTGTAAAGTTTTTTCTGAGGAAAAACAAGATATGATGAAGGAAGGAAGGAATGAAGTAAGCCCTTGCAAGGCAACTTTCTAGTGCATAGCATGCCTGTATAGATAGAAGGCTATTGCCAGTCTTTTTTCAGTTGTTGCAGTTCTTGTGTCAGACATCCATCCTTATTAAGATATACCTTTAAATGCCTATAAAATCCATTAGTAGCTGGGCCTCTTTCCCTAACTTTCCCAGTTATATATTTATTTTTTGTTATGAACTACAGAAGAGTCAATGCAAGAGGTCCTCATTTGAACATCTACATTTATTTATGGTTACTGTCTCTCTGTCTCAACCTGGTCATCTTTGGCTGCTTGAGAGAATTTATCTCAAGAAAAGTGGTAGATATGGCCTTCTCAGGCTGGTGTCTAGCCTCAGCAGAGGACACCAGCTGCTACAACCTGTGCAGTTCTTAATGCATGGTCCTTCTTCATTCAGCCAGGTTCTAGAGAAGAACAGGACAGACACATACACATATTTAGCACTTCTTATGGGCTGACTTGAAATACCTCTCTGCTCAACCCACAAAAATTATGTTTGTACTTCTGAGACAGCCTCTATGGAGAATCCCTATATGCTGAAGTCCAGTTTTCTAAATCATACCATTAAGATGAGAACTCGCTATTTAGCTGTTGTGATACTTTA
>WBMZ01003316.1:57500-73375 GCA_013400975.1 Atrichornis clamosus
TGTAATTTGATAAAGTGTCCAGTCTGTATTAGGTAAAGATTAAAATAAATTGTACACAGCTTAATCCTGAAGGGTAATTTCAAATATGAAAAAGATTGTCTGAATTCTCCATGGATTTCTGAGACGCCTATGGCAGAATTTTAGATGGAATAATGTTTTGATTGGAGTGACCAAGACAATAGGTATTGTCAGATAATAATTATTAATTTAAATGAATCTAGATCAGACCCCTCAGTGAACTTTAGGAAAAAAACCTAAGCTCCCTTCATATCATTAAGTGATAATTATTTAGGAAAGAACCTAGTTATCATGAGATGGGAGAATTACTTACATAGCAGTTTGACTCCCTGTTGCAGTCATTTGGATCTAAACTGCCGGATATGTGGATTTTTGACAGGGAAGAGAAGAAGGTAAGAGAGAAACCAGTGTGATTTATAGAAAATAAAACAGGCTCACCCATTTTCTAGTTACGGGCATTAACAGCGGTATAATTGTGCGTAATCATTGGTCCCATTCCTCGTGTACATTGCTAGAGGCTAACTAAGCTTTGCATCTGCATAGAGATTTAGATGCAAATATGAATTCTGTTCACTGGTATGACTACTAAAGTAAACAAAGGGTATTTCTATTGTATATTTAAGGTTGAGAAACCTATTTTGTGAACAGCATGCTATCAGCGAAGACTTCACAGTTATTAAGTAACTGCAAAAGGACATGGTCAGGTCAATGATGGGTAAGGAAAAAGGCATATATAAAGAGCACAGCAGTGTTGGGATATTGATAGGCACTTGTGGTTGTCCCCATCTGGGAAAACTGCAATAATTCTCTCTCTGTATCATGATTTCTGTGTTTTACTACAAAATGGAAAGGGTGGTGGAGGAAGGGAAAAAGGATCTGAATGCCAAGCAGCAATTCTAGGATGAAGAATACAGAAAAGTTAGAACAAAATGGATGGTTTAATTTCTCATCATTATTCTACTGAAGAATTAAATTTGCAAGGTCATGTTGCAGCTTATTCAGTCAGAGGTATATCGGTGAAGGTAACTGGATTCAGATGAGTTCCCATCCAAGAGATATTTAAGGAAGTGAGTTCCCTAAATATCTGTACAAAACAGTGTTTTCTAGATTCACATTGCATATTACAGCAAAGCTTGAATTTCTGGATCTTTATTTTAGGCCCTTCGCAAAAAAACTGACCTAAACTCTGAGATCCACCTTCCCAGATTTACTTAATGAGATAACACTGCATTTCATTTACTATGGCTTCCATGCACTTTATTCCTTTCTTTTAAAAATTATCTACCAATACTTGTAATAGCAGAAGTTTGCCTTATAAAATTCCCATAGTCTCACTAATACATAGTCGAACAAACACAAAAGGTACTGGTTACCTGTAACCAGGCCAATGCATTTACTGAACATATTAAATGAGGATTTTCTTTAATTCCTTTATTTAAAACATAGCTGTATTTCAGGTGTGTTTGCAATCAAATGTGGGAAGAAAAATTCGGAACATGGAAGAAAAAGAATGAAGGAGAATGGAATTACTGTAAAAAGTTCTTATAGGAAAAATTTTGAAAAATATGTACTGTAAATGATTTCAGGTCCTAATAAATTTTCCCTATTACCATTCACATTTTTATTTTACTAGTTTGCTGGACCCCTTCACTGAATGGCAGAGAAAGGTATCATTTTAGATCTTTTGAGCTGCTTTAGAAATATCCATCAGACAGTTTTGATTGAATTTGTTGTTAACAGCCCAGAGCCTTAGCTTTAGGAATCCAACTGTGATATGTAAAAGTGATATCTCAAATTTGGGGTTTTTTTAGCCAAATGCCCAATTTGCAGAATCCTAAATGACTCTGTTCTACTTTTATTTACCCCCAAACCTATCCAGAGCTGCTGGTATAAGTGCAGCCTGAACATGAGCAATGTGTACACAACACCCAGGTTTTTATCTTCTTTCAAAATCAAATTCATATTAGCCTCTGAATGGAAAGCAGAATCCAAGTAACATTGCAATAGGTAGGAGGGGAAATATCCATCAGCTTTATTCCTCTATAACACCTCCTAATATGCCCTTCTATGGTTGAAAGCATGTACAGCTTTGGCATAGTTCATAGAAAATATTATACAAAGACATGATAGGAAAAATGTGATTACTTCTCTAAGGGGACAGAAAAAATTCCACCTTTTCTTACCTAACACACCTGTGATTGAGCAGTACAAATGTTCATAAGCCTCAGTATTGATTATCTGGGAGACATCTGGGAAAGAACTGCAGTCACGAGCACAAATTTTCCCATCCCATAAGCTTCAAGATCTTAAATTTTGATTTAGAATAGATAAAAATCTGCCCTCTCCCCTACACAAACCCCTCCCCCTCAAACCTGTGGCACTACATCAACATGCAGAAATAGTTTGCTACTTCTGGAAAGGGCTGCTTGATCAAACAAATAATTTGAAATATTTACAGAAAACACATTGATTGATATATCCAGCTTTTCAAATCTCATGTTGGTTTGTGAAACCATCATACAGAGTTCCTCCCCCTTCTTAAATCCCATGTGCCTTGATTCTGAGGATCCTTCATGGCTCAGTCGGTCCATGTGTGCACCATATTTTATGTACTGCATGTCTACACGCAAATCTCTTTAGGACAGGGCCTCAGCCCTTTGCCATAGGTCTCCTTTTGTACATTGTAGCACATGTGAAGGACATGTGAATAAAATATTTAAGAAGCATAATGGACAAAAGTAAAACCCTGTGAAAGCCATAAACTATTGGAGTAGCTTTTTATAGGCCAGCTCACTACCCAAAATGCAATTTTAATGCAAAAGCTTAAATGCCTTTCTGGTATTCTTTTTATCAACTAGATTCTTTTATTCTAAAAATACCACTTTTAGAAAATCAAGAGAAAAGACATGGGGAAGGTGAGTTCTGTTTTGCCATGTAACTTGAACTCCAAAGATTCGGGAGATATTTATTACCCTAAAAGAGGAAATAAAAGTCTTTTTGTCTGTGAGAAAAGGCTGTCTGACAGCAGTATCCCAGCTTGAAAAGGTGCAGGGCTTTCCCTTGTCAAAGTCAGACAAACATTTAGCAAATAGCTTTGAAAAATGAGCAGTTGTGAAGGACACAGAAGCCAGAATAATTCCACTTCTTTTGACAACACCACGTGTGTTGTGAAATTTAGCTTGCAAATGATGAGGAGTCAATTTAAAAGACTACTTGGTGTAAAAATTTTAATCTTAAAAATGTTATACCCATTTGGTCTTGTATATGCATCAATCTGGCTTTCTATTTCTTTTAAAGAAAAATGAAAACATTGAAGTGGGGTTATAACAGCTTCTTTACTTTTTTTCTTTATTTTAAATTATGCTTATTCACCCATACATTCTCTCTCTGAGTATTCATTTAGAAGGAAGATTTTGCAATAGTCACATTTAATTTATCAGGGTGCAATAATTTGTGTTTCCCAATCATCTGGCAGACTTTGGTTCATTATACTATTGTTTCACATGAGTAAGTTAGCAAAGTTTGGATTGATTGACTCTAATTAACTAAAACTGGTTCCAGGCTGTGCATCTATTGTCATGGTAGCTAGCCACAAAGCCCCAAACTGTTCAGTAATGGCAATATAACGTACTATCGATATGAAAACTCCAGCAAATGTTTAATGTTGGTCTTGTCAGCAAATGAAAATAGCAATAGCGGAGGAGGGAGGAAAGGGACATTAGGACAAGCATGTCTCAGAAGGCTTAGAGAAAATGCATCCTTTCAGAGCTGCTGGCACTCTGATCTTTTCACTTGTTGTCATATCGGCCTCGGGAAGATATGCAAGCCAAACTTACACACTGTTCTGTAAAAGAAATCTCCACATATATTTTGGTTAAAAAACCTCAAAATAGACCCAAAACTCTAGGCTAAGACAAAAGCTTCTTGTAAAATGTATGTGGGCTTCTTCCTTTGCATATTTTATATGCAAACGTATTTTCCCTTGTTTTTATTAGTCCACTTGCATCAAGTCTGAATCTATTCTCTGCTTATTACCATCAAAGAGAATATAACCAATATTAAATGCATCCCCTTACAAATGATATAGTTGCATTGAAAGCTTAGAATAATAAGTAAATATTACTCTCTTTACTTGGTCTTCATAGTCCTTCTGAAATTAAGCAAAATCAATGAGGACCTCAAAGGATGAGCTGGCTTTGCTGGCAGAGGTGTGCAGCACCTCGGCGTGTCCAGAATGTGCAAGTCTGAAAGTGTAAAAGCTTTACTCCATCTTTATACAATAGGCTGTCTGCTCTCCAGAGATGTATCACCTGAAATACCAACCTCTGTATATTGCTACATGGAAAATTATACTTAGAAGAACACTCTTGAAGAGCCAATGTCAAGCACAGCAGCTCAGGAATTCCAGGACTGTTTCCCTTTCCTTGACCTACCTGCGTGACTCATTGCTGCAGCCTCCAATGTCTTGCTCCGGAGCTACTTCTAAGAGGAGACCTGTGGCAGTCAGTGTTTGCTATTCCCAAGGAGCAATTCCTTAGTGTGATATTAAGTCTTTACTGTGCAACATGGGCCTGTCTTCCCGATTTTCAAAGCACATGATTCAGACTGTGATTCAAGTACAGATATGCCATTCATTTCTCGTTTTCCTATGTCCTGTAATTACAGGACGTGTCAGAATTTCTCTCTTTATCATGTGGATTGCAATCTCCCTTTTACAGACATTCTTTGTCCCAACCTTGCACTATTTGCAGCACTTGCAGCCTGTGCCCAAGGGAGGCTGGCTTCCCCGTGTGGTACCTGGCTGCCCTGGGGGCTGTGCAGGAGGGTCACCCCATCACCTGCCAGGTGTCAGCCTAGACCCCCAGCCCCAGCTTCTTGGGGCTGAGCCCCCCTGAGAAGCCTTGGCTGCCTTTTGTCTCCAATCCTTTGTCAGGTAAATATCTTCTCCTTTCCCATCTGCCAAAATAAGGACTTGATTTTAACCTTTCACACAAATAGTCACTAGGGTGAGAGGCATCTCCAATTTTTCCAAAGTGGCACAACTCATCACAGGTAGTTTCTAAGAAGCTCTTTGCGGTTTCATTTCTTTCCCAGCCTGGACTGAGGGATTGAGACCAAGGCTCACAGGTGGGAGTCATGGGGGCCCTTTTGGCTCCTTCGGGTGTGCACATGCACCTGCAATCAGCTTCGGTACAATTTACATCCCCGGGAGTGATGGAATCGGGTCCCGGAGCCTGGTGCTGCCCTGCTCCAACCCACTGTGCACCTCCAGGCAAGTCATTTAACACCAGGCTCTGATACCTCTCATTGCACTACACATTACACCAGAAAGGGTCTCGAGGAACTCAATGGGGCTACTTGTGGAGCGCTTGTACTTAGTAAGTGTGTCACAATCTGGCCTTTGCTTAAGTTCCCCCTTTTATAGGAAATTACAGACTCATTTCCAAGGTTGTGGGGCTTAATTAGTTTATGTTTGCAAAACACATCCTAATGCTGGTGAAAAGAAATAACCATGATGATGATGATGATGATGATGTGTTCAGTGCATGGCAAGGTCTTGGGTCTGTCTAGGTTTTGCTTCATTTATTTTGTATAAAATAAAAAAAATAAAATTAAAAAAGTTATTCCTTTGCAATCATTTGAAAACATATTTCTAGCAATGATGCTCATTCTTCTGTCAGAAGTGTTAGGGGACAACTCCCCCTTTCCCCCCCAGACTTCTTGTGCAAAGTTCCCTAGAGCCTGAGCCTGTGGCACAAAGCCAGTTGCCACAGCAGGGTGAAGAGGACTGACCAGCCACAGCAAAGTTGTGATGTGACTGTGGTTCAGATGAACTTGTTGTCCGACAGTTTCCCAAACATAAATGTCTTTCTTATTCCTGGACTCAGAATATATGCTTTTTTAACCCTAAGACATATCATATCTTTAAAACTTGGCATTAGCAAACAGTTTGTTTTTTCATCAGCTGTAATAATTTTTTTTAATTCAGTTTTTTGTTGGGGTTTTTTGTTTTTTTAATCCAAGTATGGTTCTCATGGTGTAGTAAATGACATTAGGCTTTTGTAAATTCTTGCAGAATATAACAGATCATTGATTTTATAACACAGTCACTGCTTTTGCATTCTGATGAGATTATTAGTAGCAGCCTAGAATACAACATCCCTGCATACTGTTAGTTAAAAAAAATAAAAGTTTACTAAATGGTCTCTTGTCAACTGTATCTGAAAATCATTATAGTTTCTCTGGTTTCCTTTACATGGAGGGCTTCTTCTGTGAGCTGGTGGGTTACATCAGTATGAAGTTATAGAATTATTGTAGGGATGCTGTTTATTTCTCTTTAGCTGTTTGTTTTTCTACAGAAAAACAGTTTTTTTAAGTATTTATAAATTGGTTGTAAAAATTGTTCACATGCTCAAGACATGCAATATTGTATCTGAGCTCAGTAAACATATTTTTCCTTTCATATTTTAACTGCAATTATATTAGACATTTTAATCTCATGTCAAAGCAAACACAAATCAAGCCATTTTCTGATATTTTCACACATCCTGTGTTGCAGTCTTAAAGCAGGTTCATTTGCCAATAAAGGCATGAACCATCTGATCTTTTCAGGCCAAATGCCGTCTCTTCCACCCTGCATTGCAGCTCCCCACTGTACATCCAGCATGTCCCTGCCCCTGACTGTGAGCTGGTGACCCACATGTAACACCGACACAGGACCACGCTTCAGACCCTGCTCACTGGGCAGAGGGGAAGGGAGAATTTAAGCTTGAAGATATTTTTAACCGGCTGAAAATGCTGGAATTAAAATCTGGCTACTGGCATGCAGCATTTTCTCTGCTTCCATACTGTTATTAACATACATCTGTATTAACACCATGACAGTCCACCCTACAAATTGATACAATACCAAATAAAGAGCCTGCACTGTGCACCGTAATGACTCTACAGGAGCCATTACATCTGATGTAGTCAATATTATACATTTTTAAAAAATGTATGAATGCATATTTAACTGAGAGATCTGATCTGCTCCAGCAGTTCTGGTCTATCAGAAACATAATGTGCATTTTTAAAAACTGCTTGCATACATTTTACGTTTTTACCTGAGAAGCAGAACACAGGGACACATTTTATTTTCACTGTCTGCCCATGACACGTTTGTTTCAAAAGAAAACAAAAATAAGTGGAAAAACTGATGAAGACCTGGCTCTGTTTGCCTCATTGTGCCACCTCCAGTGTCCCCGTTCCCTTTGCACCTCTCTTCAGCAGCTTTTGCTCCATGTCCCTATGGGTACGTTTGCTGTTTGAACAGGTGTGAGGAGTGAGCATCTCAGCAGAGCATCCCTGAGCCTCTGCTGTTTTACATCACCGCAGCAGACAGCTGCAAGTGCCCAGGGTGAGCTGCACGCACCCACGTACACATGCACAGAAAGCAGAGGTGGTGAGATGCCACCAGCACTCACAGGGGTGCCTGAGCTGCACAGGCAGATGGTGAGAGAGGGGACCTCAGGTGGAAAATACTGGTGGGTACACGTCTCTCTTGAATAAGATCATACCCCATGGTTTTGCAGAGAGAACAAATGGTGCCATGGCCCTGCACTCGTGGGGTAGGAGCAGCTTGATCTGGAGAGCTGATTTTAGGATGCCACAAACAGCATCAGCCCAGGCTGGGATCTGGGCTTGAGCACAGGGCCAGGGAGGTTTCCCCTCATCTTTTGGTACATTACTGCTGGGAGGCACTGAACAGCCCCAGGCACCCCTAACTCTTCTGAAAATACTGCAGTTTCCCCCTGTGGCAGCTGGTCTGCCTGACCTGTTTTGTGTGTTGTGAGCAGAGGACACACAGCTTCAGCCGTCCTCATCACGAGACACAGAGTGGAAAGAAGGGGTACAGAGAAAAGACCTCTACTTTTTTACATTTTTCAAAAATGACCTTTGATTTTATCACTGCCATACAAACATTTGCCTATTAGAAATACATGCAAACAGCCTCATTCCCTTTCATACCTGTATGTTCATGCATAGGTATCCCCATATCCTCACCAGGCTAATGCAGAACATGATTTAAAGCATTCCTCCCTCTCACTCTTGCAGCCCTCTTTGGCTTCCTCCTTTACACCTCTGCAGAGCTCTGACATTCACACACACGTGCGTGACAGAACTAAGTGCAATCTGTAGAACATACCTTATTAATTACTCCTATTCATCCATGGATGTGGTTGTAGTTTTGAGGCTAAATATAAATTGCCCACATAGCAAGGATTTGGACTGCAGTGTAACCAGTGTTGCCAGCTCTGTGGCATATCTTACTCATGGATTTTCCCTGAAACCACTCATTCCTAGATTTGGATGATGATGTGAGCAGTTTGGGTTTCTAAACAAAAGCTGGTTTCTGTCACATGCAGCTGTGGTTTGAAAACACGTAACTGAAAGGCTCTGGCATTGCAGTATTAAGAGTCAGATCTGCTTAGTTGTGGCTGTATTTGTGGTTCTTTTATCAGGCATCATGAGGAGGGTTGTGAGTCACACTTTAAGGGGTGTCTGGAAGTCACATGTGTACTGTGGGCAAAGCAGCTGGTAAAGGAATCTCTTCAAACACGTACAAAGGTGTATTTCAGAACAGCCTGGATAGCGACAGCAGCTCTAACTGCTTCAGAGACTGTGGGTAAATGTGGATTTCAGAGAAGCAATCAGTGACAGTAGGGGGTTTGGGGCAGTTTCAAGTGCAGGGGCAGTTTCTTGTTCCCTGAACTTCTTTGTTTCTTGGGTGTGAGGATCGGGGTGTGGGATTCTGGGGTATGTCCTGTGTTGATAATAAAATGAAAAAGTGCTGAGTGTTTACTCTGTGCTCTTTATGACTAAAATATGACTGTTCTTCACTAAGAAAGCTCCAACACAGAGATGGCCACTATCTTAAAGAAGTGAAAACTCAGGACCGCACAGAAGAAAAATATTTTATCAACAGTTCCTGACCTTACAGTTATCTTCCGTTCTCTCATCAGAAGGGGAATTCAGTGTGCAAATATTATTAAAGAAGAAACGTACGAAAAAATGAGGAATCATTTCTGTCAAATGGATATAAGATGCTAATTGGTGATGTGCTGAATCCCAGAGATGCTTGACATTCAAAAAGTGAGTGAAGTACGGCAGAGCATTTGTATAGGCCATCTGGAGATGTACACCATACTCTACACTTGATGAGAAAGTGGCATGAAACTGAAATTTCTGATTCCAAGACCTAAATATGCATCAATCCAGGCTTCAAATTTCATAGATTGCTGGGAAGATCACGGATAAACAGCAATCTGGCACATCTCCAGATAGAGAGAGAAAAATGCTTTGCGCTTTCTTCCTTACAAAATTATTAAAGATTTGAAGACCTTCCATACACTTAAGTTGTGAAAACTTCAGAGATCACATTCCCATTTACACACATTTCTGTCTTCTGGGGTAATTTGTCCATGAAATCCCTGTGCAGACAGGGCTATTCAAAACACCATATCAGCAAATGATGACATTGTTACAGAAGGAGTATCACGCACAGCACAGTCAGAAACATCATATGAACCTGCATGGTGATGTCCTCAGTTTTTTCATGCTATCAGGATTTCTCTGGTAAGAGAACAAAACCAATGTAAAAGCAGGTAGTAGCAGTAGCTGTTCAACATCCCCTTTTCTGGTTTTCATCCCTAACAAAGGGCACTAAAGAATTTTGGTTCTTGCTAAAGGTATCTCTTACAAGCCACTTATACAGATTATTAAACCTGAAGATAATCCGGATGGCAGTGTTGAAGACAATACATTGCAGAAGCATACACTGCTACTTACTTCATGCATTGCTACCAAATCTTTGCCATGCTGGCAGTCCTACAGGCTATGTATGTCCTGAGTCCACTGTGTCAGATGCTGTACCAAGACAAAGCTGTGAGTGGATTACAGCCCAGAGAGCCTGCAAGCTAAGAAGAGAGAGGCAGCACATGGCTGGAGGGTGCATAGGGGGGGACTCTCAGATAAAGACAAGGCAGAGCACTCAGCACAGCAGCTGTAGAACTGGTGCCAATTTTTCTAGATACCTGAGAGGAAAAAAAACCCCAAGTTAAAGAAAACAAAGAAGTGAATCTGCTGATGTTTGCATAGTGCTCTTCCCAGCCTTGAAGAACAGCAACAGAGAAAGTGAGGTCGTGCTTGCTTGGATGTGGCAGCTGGGTGGGTGGGAGCTCCTTGCATGGCCCAGGGAGCAGTCAACATCTCACCAGGGCCAAGGACATATAGGATATCATGGTTTGGTTTGGAAGGCAGAAATTTTGAATTACTTACATGGATGCAAGTTTAGATATGGCACTGGCACATCTGAAAAGAGCAAGGTCAAAGCTGGTCCAGACCAACATGATGATGATGGTGTAGATAAAAACCACAGCAAGCAGGGAGATATTTGAAAGACATCTCAGCCTTGAACTGGTGGTTAGTTATCCTTAAGGAGATATCAGAAAAGCAGACAGTATGAAGGATGTGCCATAAAGATGTGTGAAGCACTGAAAGACAAATTCGGCCAGGAAAGATAGGAGATAAGGAACTTCTAGAGGATATCTCAAAGAAGAAGTGAGAGAGTTAAGGCAAAGGAGGCTGCAATGAAAGCAGTGGAGCTGCAGGAAATTTCAGTTAAAACTGGTGCCATTGACAGCCCAAGAAAATGGGCCCACAAGCTGGTCGTTCCTTAGCTAAATTAGTCTTCTCTCACAACCTCCAAAAGACTGTTATGCCGGCTGGGACACAGTGTGGACTTTTACCCTTTGTGCAGTCCTGCTGCCTTCATTGTGGCACAAGGGTCATGTTGATCCACCAGGGTGAGGTGTGGGGTTATAGAATAAAGGAGTGGGGAAAGAACAGACCTTTAGCAGCTTAATCAAGTTACTTCTTTCAGTTGCTGACACTCTAAGTGATAGAGTACAACTGTCAGTAAAACTAGATTGCACAAGAAAAGAGTAAGCAATATAAACACAGGGCAGACTGAATGTACCATTTTCAGGTTTGTCTGGAGTGTCTCCAGTGTGTCTCTCCTTAGCCAACCAAGCTTTCACTGTCCCCTCTACTTGTCTTGCAAGCTTCCTGAACAAGGTTCAGGTCTTGCAACCTGAACAAGGTTCACATCTTACACACATTCTGCAGACAGCCTTATAGAATGACTTTGCACGAGATGATGATACCAAAACCAAAAAAATTTGCACCATTTGCTCTGATTCCCAGGGGCAGAAATCCAACAGTCTAGCAAAAAGTCTTAAACAAACATATTAAAACCATAGCAGGAGACCTTTGCTGCTCCATGAAGATCTTCACAAGCAATATGCAGAAAGGACAAAGTCTACGTATTCTTTTCTGTTCTTCTAGCATAGTTGAAGGCCCAGGACAAAGTGCTCAGATCTTTTCAGTTGTGTTGGATTTAGGCAGGCTGGAGGTCTTTGTTGCACAGGCTAGAAGTACTTTTTCTAGTATTTACTGGATATGTACTGGATATATACTGGATAAACACTGGATAAATACCACAACAGCAGTAAAAGGCTGCATAGTCCCTCTCATTCTCCCTTTCCTTCTCAAAAAGGCATACTCACAGGAACCCTCCCACTTGGACTCATATTTGTATGAAAACCAAGGAGAAAGCAAAGTCAAGGCCATTCCAGCTTTGTGTGAACACTGTACACGACAAAAGTGAGTAAATGCGACTGAAGTGCAAATAAACTGCACCTTTGTGGCACCAGAGAGGTGTCCATCAACCTCTTAGCACTGCCAGGCAACCCATCCACCTCCCACGCTGCCAGCTGTGGTCAAAAGGCTGCTGCAGTGTGGTTGCACTCATCAGACCCCAGAGTGCAGCGGCAGGAATCTGCTCCTCTTATCCACGTGTCAGACCTGCATGGTTTCATTGATATCAGCCCGCTCCATAGTACATCTGCTCTGTGGGGACAACGAAGGCTCTGGTGCTATCCATGTGTTGATGGTGTCCAGCTCCCACTCCACTAGATCAAGGTCTAATCCTCTTCTACACACAGAACAGGTCTATAGGAGCACAGCTCCAGAGATCGCCTTGCCTGCTCCTCTGCCACAAGACAGAGGAGTGAAACCAGAAAAAAGAAACCTAAAAATTTTTCCTGACCTCTTCCTTAAAATTCCTCAGTGGTGGCAACTCCATAATATACCTGAACAATTTGTGACCACGTTTCACTGCTCTTGTTTCCAGAAAGGTTTTCCCAGTGTCTAAACATCATCTTCATTAATACCTGTTGAATTTAGCACTTCCTGTCCTACCAATTAGGCTATACCCTTAGTATTAGGCTTTGATCATTTATTGTTAGCACAGATTTCAATGGATTTATAGAGTTGTCAGACACGGTATTTGTGAACAATTTTCAATTGGGTAATTAATCATTGCCTCTGTTTTCTGTTATTGTGATTCCAATTCTGCATGTGTATACATGATTGATTTTTAGACACACAAATGCTCCCATTAAAGACAATGACACTTGTGGATTTACAGCTGAGCACATACTTACAATTTTGCAGAGTCAGGATATGGTAGTAACCACGTTGTTCCATAAAAATCCTCAAATTTAAGTCCTGGAATTAAGTTATCTCAGGTCATACATAGTCCTTAAAACCAGAAGTGCTGAAAAGACATAATTGACATTCACTACCTTTAAAAGTCAGTAACTGGTTTATGGCTACACCAAAACAATTATGGTAGTGATACTGTCTTGACAGATTGTATTGTTATTACTAGAACAGTATATATAAAAATAACTCACAAAGTATTTGTACCCCTAAAATATTTTTAGAAATGTTATCTACTAGAGATTTTCAATATTGCTTCATAGCAATTGCAGATTACAGTACGAATTTTTGAAAAGAAATAAATTATTGAAGACTGATCAGAGTGAAACACGAATAATTATAGGTTATGATCTCAAATTAACACTTCAAAGTGTTTGACTTTGAAATATGCATTATTTTGCCCATTCCATGGATTTTTATTTAAAAATATTCAATAGACTATTTAGGGGTGTTACTGAGAGAAGCTATTAAAAAAACCATTTTATTGCTATTTGAATGAAGACTAGAGTTCTATAATAATATTGCATTAACTGAACTGTCTATTCATTGTCCTTTGCGAAAATCCAATCAGAAATTTTGAATATCCTGAGACTCCTAGGTTCTTAATGCTGCTGAAATTTGTTCAATACATAATTTTGTAGCAGACGCTACAAATGGTTACAAGATTAGATGAGGTGCAGATCCCTTGCTCCCAGCATGAGGATGTAAGAGTTAAACTCCACAGGGAAAAATAAAATCCTGGAGAACAGAAGGGATGTACCTGAGAACAGCCCTGATTATTCTTAGAGTGGGCTCAGTGGCTCCTTAGAAAATGCATACCCTTGGTTTGAAAAATTGCTAGAAAGTTCAAAGAACAGTAGATCTAAAGGCTGACTTATGCAGGGCTTGGGCTCTAACTCAGAGGTTCTAGTCTGCCAACACACACAAGAAGCTGCAAGAACTTGGGTTTCTGCTGCTTTTCACTTCTCTGGTTTCAAATGCAGGTGAACCCCTTGCCAACAAGGAGGGACAACACCACAGCATGCAGAAAGGAGCCAGATCTTTCCTAACCCCCTCAGTGAAGCATTTGGGAGAGGAAAGCACGTGGTTAGTGTTGTTTTCTCCACATTAAGGATGGGCAGCTTCAGTGGCTCTTTTGCTGGGGAGCTGCCCTGCTCTGCTCAACCTCAGCTCCCAGGCAGCCAAGGACACCAGGCAAAAGACAATGCACATTTCCCTGAATTTCAGGATGTATCTCTGTTGGTGCATTGAGATGTGTGTGTCTGTGCCTGTGATGAACTTCAGAGAGCACATGAACAGACTATGCTATTTGTCTCTCAGCATCCCAGGGCACAGCAGCATCATAGCACAAAAGCACCTCACTATTTTCCTGTAGCTCCAGGATGTTCCCATCAAGCAACAATGTCACAGCTCTTTGCTGTGAGTGGGGTTAAGGTTGTCACTGAGGCTAAGGAATTAGAAGGACTAACCACTGCCCTCCTCTTTGGGCTGCACTGATGGTGGCAGCGGGACATGCTGAACCTGCTGTAGTGGAGCTTGGGCTGAGCTCTTCATTTTCCTAACAATTAGCCTGGAAACCATCCTATGTTGATCATCTGCTCCTGTTATTGTTTCACCACAGGAAAGAGATGAGAGGGGAAAAAAATGCTATTTCTCTGTGGCCCTTCTCTGCCCCACAGGAACTCTGGGACTTCTCACCAGCAAAAGCCAAGCTGAGCTTGGCCACCCTCAGACAGAAGGGGTTACTGCCCTGCCAAGTTGATCCACCCATGTATAATACCAAACAAAGACCATGTTTGCTTCTGCATCACCTTAGCAGAAAATTATCTTGTTCTGACCACATATGACTTCTCTCTTGTAAGCCTCAGGTGCTAGTTGGTGGTTGCAGCCTCTCAGGTTTCCCTCTGGGCTCAGCAGAACCACAGGCAAAGATCCTCCATGCACTTGCAGGGCTGGAAGAGGAAAATAACATCATGTGTTTCACAGGGTTTGGTAGAGCCTACATCCTCCCATGGGCTGTCTGCCAGTGGAGAGTGTCTGCAGCATCTCTGCCAGCCACTCACTGTGAGTCATGGCACATGTCTGGAGTACCCTGGGGCCCAAGACTGGGAGACATGCACACATATCCAGAGGCAGTGCAGGGCACGCCCTGACTCATCAACTCTTGCTGGAGACCTCCCAGCTCACCAGCTTGTCTGCACAGCTCCAACCTTTCGACCACAACCACTGCACTAAATCACAAAGGATGCACAAATGGCATGGGGCTCACCAAGTACAACGGTGCAGGAGAGAGTGGTAGGGCTCCTGTTTTATTTGGTGGCCCCCATGGCCACCTCCAGGAAAGGGGAAACAGTGTCTGCCTGTCCTGCCTGCTCTTCAGCAATGCCAACCCCATGGGCATGTCCCTTGCACTGCTTGCCAGGGAGATGTCCTATCCCACCCTGACATTTCCTATCTTGCTTTTATCCATGGCTTTCAGTGATGAGACAGCCATGACTGCTCCTTCCACCTCCCTCAGCAATATGCTATCTTGGCCTTCCACAGTCTGATGTTCAGGTAACACCTCCCTATGAGAAAGGGGTAAGGTTTGGGGAAAAAAGAAGGGGTGAATTGGAGAAGGAAAACTGATATTGCCTGTTAAAATGGACAACATACAAAACTACATGAATGTGACATTGAAGGTATGAATGCAAAAGGGAATGGAACTTAGATCCCTTAGATCTTAATATGGAACTTAGATCCCTCACTTTTAAACAAGCAATAAATAATGTGTTAAATTGCAAATTGGCAATACAAAATACTCTGTCTGATGTGACCTCTGTTCATGGATTACGTAGGTATATGTAGTTGAGGCCAGAAAGAGAATCTCATGGAGATCTCTGTTAAAATTTCTTGTTTTATCACCATTGCTCCCTCTGCTTTTATTCTGATGTCATTCTATGGTGGGTTTGTGTTTCTTAGTGAATTTTTTCTTACCAGGGAGACAACTGGCCGGAGCGAGTTGTAGTCATATGCAAATACCAGGCAATCAGAACACAAAAGAATGGTTGATCACCCTGGCCAGTCTTTGACAGGGGTTTGAAAAACGCAAAAAGAGGTGGGGAAGGTGTGTGCGTGTGGGGGAGTGGGGGGGAGCAGTCCCCGGCAGCCGGAAAAGAAGCTTTTTTTTCTCACTCACTGCCTCTTCGCTCGGCTCGGGAAGACCTGGTGTGGAGCTCGGGCTCTGTGCTGGGAGTTTTTTTGGCTTCCCA
>WBMZ01003317.1:0-43983 GCA_013400975.1 Atrichornis clamosus
GCGCAGCGCTCCGGCTGCGGCCGGACCGCGCTTCACCTCCGCGCCCGCAGAGCCGCGCTCGCCCGCTGGTGTGATCGGCGGCTCGAGGGCTGGCTAACGGGAGCCGTGCCGCTGCTCCCGACGTGACTGCTTCTCCTGCTGCTTCAGATAACACGGCAGAAACTCTCTCCTTTCTCTTCGGATCGCTGCATTTCCCAGGGCACAGCCCTTCCCACTCCCCCAGCAAGGGAAAGACCGAGTGCCAGCGAGCAGAGTTTAAAGGAAAAGGATAAAAGCGATTTCTCGCTGCCCGACCCGGTGCTGAGGGGACAGGCAGCCTGGCCTGGGGGCTGCACCCCAGGGACAGTCAACTCGTTTGCTGGCTCAGTCAGGTATTTTTCTGCCCTGCTCCGTAAGGACCAGGCTGGAAGGCTGATTTGCCTCACACGCATCTGGGCATCACTCCGGTTAATGGAGTTAATCCGGGTTTGCACCAGCACAGCAAGAGTCAACACCACAGCCCCACCAGCTCATTCTTCCTGTACCCATTTCCCCTCCACCCCCAAATGTCCCGGGGAGCCCGTGATGCTCCCTCACGCTCCGGCAGCTCCGAGCCCTGCACTGATGCCTTGCTATTCCTAAACTCCCTAGGTGTCCCTCCAATAGCTTCCCCCACCTCAGGAGCACGCAGCAACGAGACGACTGTTAGCAGATACACACACGGCTGGAGCCTGGTCTAGCCACAGTGACCTGCTTGAGCGTGGGCAGAGAGCTGCCTGCCTTCACCCATCCTCAGTGCTGCTTTGCCAGGAGCAGACCGTGACAGGCAGACCCAGGTGTGACCCAGAGCCACCCGTGTCCACCAGCCATGCTACTCAGCTGTTACACTCTTTGCAGCCCACACTGAGGCTCCCTTGGGACCATGCTGTGGCTTCTCAGTACAACATGCCTTTCGGAAGGTCCAGGCTTGCCTCTAACATCTCTTCCAGCTTCTTCCAGGAGCCAAACTGACAGCTGATGGGCTATGTACCAGGGCAGTTGGGTCTCAAGGTCACATTACCAGAGGGGCTGGGGCTCTGACTAGGGGAGGAGATTGGCAGGGCAGTCTCTCCTCTGCTCCAGCTCTCAGATAGCTGCTTTCCAGTAGCAGCAGACATCCTTTTGCAAAGCTAAAGGGGCTGAATTATGTGGGCTAAAAACAGGACTGAACTGCCTGTGTTCCCCAAAGAAGCAGTGACAGGTGGCCAACTTTCCCTTCCTAGGAGTAATCTGTGTGTCCCACTGTTGGCATCCCCCAGCAGGTCTGGGGAGGATTTGAGCCCAGAATGCCAGCCCCAGGCTGGGGGCATCAGCAGGGAAGCTGTCTTTCAGGATGTCAGCCAGACCACAAGGGCTGCTGCTATGAACAGAGTGATCCCCAGGGAAAACATGTCCCTGTTGGCCAGACACAGCCAGCATAGCATGAGGGGAATCTAAAAGACGGAAATAGTCTGTCCCCATGTCCCTAGGAAGTGGGACAGACAGGAAAGGGCTTGGGATGCAGCAAAGGAAATTTGGCATCTCTACCATCCAAGATCTGTCATTCCATATTAGAAACGTACTTTGGAAGTCACCTCAGGATGTGACTAGGGACAGAGGGACAGAGCAGATGACTTGTGGTTCCTTCAGCTCTGATGACTCCAACTCAGGCAAAGTCCCAGCAGGTGTGAAGCAAAGCCCTGTCCGTGCACCCCCCAGGATGTAGTGTGGGTGTGGGGTGAGCTGCAGCCCTGTGAGGAATCAGGGGAGGCAGGGGGACTCGTTGTTGCAGGGGTGGGAACAAAGAGGTTTGGTGGCAATCACCTTCCTCAAGTGAAAGTCCCCATAAGGGTCCTGCTCACATCCTTGGGAGCTCGTGGGGATGTGGTCACCACTGCCTGCCTGCTTCCCAGTCCTGTTGCTTGCCTCAGCTGTGAGATCTCACGCAGCCCTGTCCAACCCGCATGTGGAAATTAAAGGCAAAGAGGCCTCATTCCACATGGACAGCCTCTTGGCAAGGATGGAGTGGCTGTGGAGATGTCGGGAAGCAAGACACAGGCTCAAAACCCCATGTCTCCCTGTCATGAGGGAGCCTGAAAGAAAAACTCAGTTGCTGGATGAAGCATCTTCATCCATGGCTTGCCAAGGCCCAGAGAGCTTCCTTAGCTTTACCACATGCAGAAGACTGGGAGCAGGGAGAATAGCTCACAGAAGCATCACTGCCACCATGTTGCATACGGTTACCTCCACCACAGCTGTCCCTGCACAGTCCTGGCCAGCTCCTTCCATCAGCCTGGGATGGCTGCTCCATCCTTCACCAGAGCCACACATAACCCTGGATTAATGTACAGGTGCTGCGAGTGCCTGGTGGGGCAGGGGATTAGCCCTCACCAACTTCTATGGATACGCTGCTTAGCAGCAGAGCTGCAGCACTGTTTCTCCTGCTTCAGCAATGAGAAGGTGACATTAGCATCCCTAAACAAAGTCTGTCTGACCTCGAGCAGCTCTGAGAGAAGTGTATGCATACAGAGATATGTACATGCTCGTGCTTATGGGGCTACACTGAAAACCAGCCTAAGCAATGTGGTTTGCAGCTTTGCTTTTATAACTGGAGCCACTCAGTCCAGATTAGAGATGGGCAGTGTCACTGGGAGGTGACATGAGGTAAAAGGCTGTGTGACCTAGAAGAGTCAGCCAGAGATAAAACACCTCTGGGGCCCTGAGGATAAGCTGCCAGTTGGAAACTTTCCTGTTCAGAAAAAGAAAAGGGACAGACTCCAGAGGGAATGTAGCAAAATGCACAGAGCCTCCTACTCCACTGAAACTTCTTGTTGTATTTATGCATCCTCTGGGATGAATGAAATGAAAATGGATATCAAAATGGCCCTTTGCTCTCAGCTGCAAGGGAGATTCTGTTGAGAACCCATCCAGCAGAAGGAAATGAGATCTCATTACATTAAATATTAGCTGATGCACTATCCCATTGGACTTGTTATACCAGCCAAATGATGCCCCTCTTCAAAAAATAATTAGAAAAAATGTTGTTGGAGACATAAAATACAAGAGGAAAAGGATGTACTTGTGTTTCAGGCCTGCCTGGCATTGAAAGGTGGGGTTTTGTTTTTGCTTATGTTCTCTCAAACATTAAAAACTGCCTGCCAATACGTTCTGAGCTTCACATGCTTCATTTAACTACAGACATAGCAACAGATAAATATGCCATGACAAATTTGGTAACATTACTTTATTGACGGCCAAAAAAACCCCAGATCACTCAAGACTAAAAGCCTGAATTCCTGCCAAACAATCACAAGCAAAGAGCTGAGATGAAAGATTTTGTGCCAGAAAGGGACGGACACTACTAAAACGCCCAATAACTGGAAGGCCTCCGCAAAGGTGAGGGCTCAGCTGCAGAGCACCCACAAAGAAACAGAAACAGAGACTGAAGACACAATGAAAGGGAAGCAAGCCACACCTGAGATGACTGGTCAGTGCTGCTCAGGCAGCTGCATCAGCAGGACCAGAGGACATCAGGCAGGACCCGCTTCTCAGAGGCACTCAGTGCACCTTGTGCTGCCAAGATATGTGGGGGCATTTGAAGTACCTATTTATGATGACTGAGGGGAGCACTGAGCAGATTAAAGTTATATTTGTAGCTATTAAAAATGATCAGATTAGTGAAATCTAGAGACAAGAAAGAAGCTTCAGAGGGATGAGCCAAAGCTAATTAATTGGGCAGCGTGATGGGAGAAGAAATTAAGCGTGGACAAGGGGAAGGTAAAACATATTGGAAGGAACGAATTCAATGCTTCTTAATCACTAGTGATTTCTAAATTAACTGGAAGCATGAAGGCAAGAAAACTATGTGGGTGTATCTGTGGACAATAGAGTGAAAACCATCTGGTTAATGTACAGTGGTGAGGAAAAAAAACCCGAGCATGCTGTCAGATTGCTTTCAGAGAGGGATAGAGAAAATAATGAAAATATTACAGTACTGTGTTGGTAATGACTCAGCTGTTATGGATAAGCTGAGGTTTTTCAATTAGAAGACAGATTCAGATCATTTATTGTGAAAAATACAGTTAAAAAAAATGAATCGCATGTAAAAGTGAAGCACTAAGCCCTAGAGGGCAGAATGAAGTTTTTTAAGTGTTTATGAGGAAATCTGGCCATTTAGGAGGCAGCAGTAAGCAAGGCATAAGCTGTAGGTTACGAAACATAACACACAGCATCAGATTTTGTCAGGCCTCTGATACGACGTGATTAGCACCTGATAACACAAATAACTCCAACTTCACATGTAGTTAAAGCTCCTGAGAAGCCTGTGTCTGCAATATATTTGAATAGCATCTTTCTGGAATTAGTGTAATTTTCCTTCTTCTTAGTAAATGTCTTCTGAGGAGGCTGAAGACTAAAATGCTCCAGTGCAGTAAAATCCACAGGCAACTCCTTTCTGTCCCTCCCTTGCTCCCCATCATCCATGTCCCTGACAGTGTCTCATGCAGCCATGTCAAAAAGGGGGCTTTCTACCCCTTGTCAGCAGTGCTGGAGCAGTATTTGGGTGTCAGGCACTTTTCTTTGGCACACGATGGATGGGGGAAGGAGGTACTTTAGGAAAGCTGTTCTGAGCACCTGAATTCTGCAGTAATTAAGCTCCCTTTTGACATGCTGTGAATAGACATTCAGCGTGACCTTTTCCTTGCTTCAACTACGAAGTCTTGTTGGATGCCTAAAGTATGCAGCAGCAAAGTATGTGGCAGCATCTCCAGCTCCTCACATCATAAGAAACTCCCATTCTCCAGGACAGTTGCCTTGGGAGAACAGGACATGGAGGTCGTTATGGAAAAGGGCAAGTCTTCATGAGGGCAAGAGACCTCCATGAATTCCAAATGTCCCCATCAGAGCTGGTGCTCCTGGACCACAGCCAACTGAAGTGTAGGCTGGGTGAGCAGGGGAGTAGTGTGGGATTTTCAAGGATATCAGTGGGACAAGGAGGGAGAAGGAGGTGGTGTGTATGGGTGCACTCACGTCATGTAGGGGGTATGTTCAGGGAAACAGCAGACATCTGGAAGACGAGTGGGATACGGAAGGGAACCCTATGTGCTGTCTAGCTGCTTTGCATCACTCTGGAATAGCAAAGCAGCTCTAAACCCAGAATAGCTGCTCCATATGCTGTGGCTGTTTTCGCCCGCAGCCAGAGCTTTGTGGTAAATCTGGCCATGAAAGATAACAGTCTCTTAAAAATGCTGAGCTGGTGGGAATACTTGCCTGCCATGGATGACCTCAGGACAGTCCTTCCAGCCTGATGCACTGTGACTATGCACCTGTTGAAGGCAAAACTCCGAGTTATGAAGAAAATCAAGAGGGAAAAGCCACACAACCCCAAATTTGTACTCCCATGTAGCCTGAACCAAAAAAAGCTCAGTAAGCTTCAGCTGTAAAAATGTAGATCTGTTTGGGACAGGGCAGAGTGTTTGAGACTTGTCTGTGCACTTCTGCATCCTATTATGTTGAATTTAAGTCATGAACTGAAGACTTCACTTTGACATAATTCTTCCCAAGAATAGAAGTCCGTGACATGTGCTTGCCTGGCAAGCCTTGCCCAGCTCTGATTGTGAGAGAAGTGAGGTCAATAGCTGACAGATGTGATCCAGCCTTCCTGTTACCAGGGCTGGTTCTGCTGCTGGTAAAGACTGCAGCCACTAGTCCCTAGAGCCCTGGAGGGCACGAAGCAAATAGCAGGACTGAGCCATGTTTTGAGAGGAGATGACAAAGAGAAAACTCCTCATGTCCCACAGCTGGCTTTTAGCCAACACGTTCAATCCTGTTCTCTCACAAGGGCCTAGACTGTGGTGCTTCACTTCCTTAAAGGTTCTGTTACTTACTGTTTTTTTCTGTTCCCTCTCATTTTTCAGGGTTGTCCCACTCTGCCCAAAATAAGACACATTGAGCAAGGATGTGTCCCAGCCTGTGCATGTGGGGACATGGACAGTCACAGCAGCTGGGGGCTCTCAGACTGTCTCCATGCTGTGATGCAGCTGCAGAAGGTTTAAGTCCCATCCCAGCAAATACAGCTACTACCTGAGGTGGCCATTGCTTGCCTGATAGCAGGTCCCCCACTGACTAATTGCTGAATAAACCCTCTTTAGAGGCTGGCTGAGTGAGCCCTGGGGACTTCCTGATTCAATTATTAGCAGGAGGCAAAGTCTCTGGAAATGAGGCTTTACAAAGCTGCTGAAGCCCCAGATGAAAGGCAGGCAGCAGGGTTAGGATGAAGATATCAGGGTGCAGCTGTGTGAGCACCACAGGGACCTTCCCCATTTGTGCTCAGCTTCTTGTGGCTCAGAGGAGGAGCAGCAGTGGGCTGCACGCCTGTCTTTGGGATCCTGCAGTCTCCTGCAGACCCTTCAGCATCTCTCTGTCCTCTCCTGGGGTCTCGTGCTTGACTCATGGGCAGCTGAGTGCATAGGGCACCTTCCACTTCTTGTCTGCAGTGGGGAGCAGACCTTGCACAAGGGCAGCCTCCCAATGCAACCCCCCTGCACACACACCTGCAGATCTCTTGGCTTCTCCTTTATCCTCCTTCCTGGTACCAAATCTCTGAGAAACTGACTGGGAACATATTAAGGAAATTCAACTCAGCAAACAGGAACAGAAGGGCTTTGCCCCCCAAACCCTTAAAAAGTATTGAAATTCACTCGAATAAGCAAAAAAATGACTGAACTGTCACACATGAGGCACATGAATCATCATCAGGGAGGAAAGCAATTCTGGCGATGTCTGGGCTTGAAGTAACTGTAGTTAACATTATAATGACTCATACCACATATGCGTCATATCGTTTTTCATTAAGAGCAGCATTCTGATGTCCTGTGACTAACTGGAAGCTGGAATTGTGGTCCTAAAGCCTTGGGATGGGGACTTGTCTTTCTCATAAGTTCTGTCAGTGTTAAAGGCATTATCAGCCTTCAAATATTAAATAAATAAATAAATAAATAATAATAATAATTCTCAGATCAAACACTTCATTCAAGTGACAAAATGAGATGAGTTTTGGAGCTGTCATCCCCAGGAGTGCCATGATTTTAATAGGAAGAAAATGGATAAATTGAGGGCAGGCACCTCCAGAGAGGCTATTCTTCTGCTCTCAGCTCATTAATGTCAAACATTGATCTTCAGACAAGGTCAAAATTTCCATTTTTGTCTCTCCACAGAAAGACCTTGGATTCCTCTTCTATAACCCTATGGTCCCCTCATCATCCTCCCAACAAATTTTTTGATATGCAAATCCGTGCTAGTCAGCCATGGACATCAGCTCCTGCAGCCCAAGCCACTCAGCCAACATCACCCAGACCAGCCCGTGTCCCACCAAGCCTCTGTTGGTCTGTACTTGCCAGGGACCAGAGCAAGCACTGACCCCTCACCCTGTGAAACAGGGTGCTGGAGGCTGGAGGAGTTTGGGGTGTCAGAGGTGAAGGAGTAATGGTGAGCAAGAGATGCAATATGAAGATGGATGAGTTGGGGGCAAGAAATGTGGGGGAATAAGGCAATGAATTAGTGGCAATAAATTGAGGACAACCTCAATTTTTTGAGGATAGAAGCTGCGGGTTTTGTGGGTTCAGTTCATTACACTTGGCCAGGAGAGGTGACAATGCTCTGAGATATGTCAGCTCTTCTGGTTAGGCCAGCCTTCTCCAGCATTCAAGCCTTGCTGCTGCCACCTGAGCTCAGTCAGGCTGTTTTGGGGGCTGCTTTCAGTCTGTTGGGGTGGGGCTGGAGGGCAGTGACCGCACCCAAGGCAATGCTAGTGGACCATTGCCTCTGTTCCAATGACAAAGTTCTCAAATGATATAAAAAATTGATGAGTGGTGGGAGGAAATTGACAGGAAATGGGAGGTGAAGGTGAGGAGATCCCCAGGAACAACCTGTCATAGGGAAAAATGAGAGAGATGCAGCTCTGGGATATGAGCCAAGGATGCACTGAGCTGCCAGGGGAACAGTTTCAGGCTTCTACACCACAGCTATGTTTTGGTGGTAGCATAACTCCGCGTCCCAGAGGGCCACTGTGGATTTTGAAGCACAACTGATGTCACTTGTTGGCCACAGTTGCCTTGTTTTCATGCTGGTGGAGCTATGACACCCATTCAGGGATGGAGTTCTCCGTGGGGGATTACAATGAGCAGTGCTAAAGTGACTTCTGGAGCCTGCAGAAGGTCACAGGTTGGGTACCACAAGAGGTTGTGCAAAAACCTCTGTGTAGCTGGGAAACACCCTTCCTGCTCAGATCTGCCCTGGGATAAGGCTTTGAAGAGATGGGTGGGAAACCCTGGCGCAAAGCAGTGGCAGATGTGCTGTAGCAAGATGGATTGCCTACGGATGTCTGTGGAGTTTCATTCTCAGGGCAATGGCTCCTCCAGGCTCTGGGCCCTGCTAAATCTTGTGCTGTCAGTTTAGAACCACTTTTCATAATCAAATTTTCTTCCACCATAGTGACAACGTCAACCCTGGGTGCGAGCAGAGTAGCTGGGGGATATGCTGGAGTTGCTATATCAAACTGCAGGAAGAGAAAAAATACAATCTGGAAGATACCTGTAGTGCTAAACACACTTTACCCTCCTATCTGAAGAATACAGATCAGCCAAAAAGATTATTATCAAACTTTACTAACTGTACCACCAATGGGCTGAAGGAAGCAAGAGAAAGCACATCTCAAAGGGTAATATTTTTACAGAAAGTGATACACTACAAAAATAAGCGCTTACATTTGAAGCTCCCTCTCAATCATTGTAGCTGGCAAGGACAGTGCTCTCTCTGCTGAAGAGCAAGCTCTATCATGAGTAGCACTGATACAGCATCTGAAGTCCATAGCAGGCCAATAATCATTCACATCAGCTGCTGAAACGCCTTGTGGAGGCTAGATTAACAGGAGGAAGAGTCTTACAAACCTTGGGAGGTGAGATTGCCTGGAGATAGAGACAAAAATACAATAGCAGTAGGGTTCAGAGGGAAACAGCAGTCATATAAATTGCCCATTCAGCTTTGCCTCTCTAACCCCAGGACATCCCCCAAGCTGGATCTGTGACAAGGACAGCATCTGCAACCATTTTGGTACCACACTGAGTCAGACTAGCTCCAAGGTACATTCACAAGCAGGCAGGCCATAGTGGGGAGCTTCAATCTAAGAAGAAGTAGCCAAAATATTTGGTTTTTTGTGGATGCTTGATTGAAATAGCAAACTGTGCACAAAGTCTGTGCAGCTGCTTGGTTTTTATTTGGGTCCCTTCTCAGGGTTATAGATTTAGCTGTATCAGTAACTGCCTCAACCTCAGACTAGAGATCATTTATAAACAGGAAAGTATTTCAAGTGTTGAATGTGCCAGGCTATGACATAAATGGTTTTAGTTTGGAGGGACAGTGCCATAATCAATTGACTTAAGATACTGTTATCTGTGAGACACTTACAGATACAATCTCATAAACACATTCCTAAAAAGTGAGAATACAAAATAAAAATGTTTTACAAGCCTCTCTGGCTCTGTGAAAGCCACCGATGCATTTCTAATACAGCAAGTCAAACCCATCAGCACAAATAGCACCATTGCTGCCCTGAAGGCCTACCTGCCCTTGTCCTCCACCTTCCTGCACCAGACAGGAGAGACCCGCACGTGCAGCCCGGTGGGCTCAGGCCACAGCTCTGGGCCTGAGCAGGTACAGTCTGAACACCAAAGTGACCATGTAGCCTCTGGATCCAGGAATCCCAACCAGGGTCATCTCACAGCAGCACTTCCAGAACATGTGGCTGGACATCATTCCCTACTGCAGCATCTCTCAGCAGTCCTAAGGTCCCATGTTTTTAAAATAAGCTGCTGCAGACCAATGTGCCAAATCTGCAAAGTTGCTCTGATTGGGCTCTTCACAACTGAGTATCATTGCCCTGCACTGCACCCCACACCAGTGTGCTTTCAAAGCATCAGTGTCCTGCAGCATCTCTGCTGGCTCTGGAAACAAGGAAGGTGGAGAACCAAAGAGCATTTGGTTTGTTGTCATCCAGTAGTGCAATTTGCACAGGCTTTACCCTGATTTACTGCACCCCCTGCTGACCATGCAAGAGCAGTAAACACCCACATGGCCATTTGGCTCAATTATTGTAATTCCTTCTCCACAGGGCTTCTCCATTGTGCCTTGTAGGTTGTTCTGGAAGCAGCAGCACTCTGGCTTACTGGCTGAAGCTTCATTATCATATAATCTTCACTTCTGCTACCTGTAAAGCAGTGGATTGACTGACTTGGCCTCACTAGTCCCTAAAGCTTTAATCAATGTTTATTGTGGATGTCTTAAAGTTCCATTCTCCATCCACACAGGGGCTGCCTGCCAGATCTTGTCAAAAGTCTGTTCTCACCGTAGCCTCCTCTGCTCCTTCAGCAGTGCTGCTACAGAGCAAGAAGGGTTGGGCCCAGAAGACACTGCACGGCTGGTATTATTTCTCACTCAGCTGCAATGTAATTTGTAATGGTAATTACTGAAGTAATTACCATTTTCTAACATCCAGAGATGTCAGTGACAGGCAGTATGCTGGCAGCAGGTATTGCATGGACACAAAAAAAGGGAAATGTAGATTCATATCTGGGGTGCTGCACAAAACAGCACAAAGCCAGCCTCAGCAGAAGTGCCTTTGCGAGGGCTCAGAGCTAGAGTGGTCAGGAGATCAGGAAGAGTGATCAGAAGCTAAACAGAAAAGAGAGGAAGGATAAAGTCAGGAAGGTGAGGATGAGAAGTTTAAATATGAGTAAAGAATAAGCCAACAGAGAGAAAGCCATTGATGTCACATCCTGGTGACAGAAGCAGATGCCATTGGGCATGAGCGGAAGGAGGCAGAGATAAAGGACCATGGTTGGGGGCTGCTAAGCAGGGGCTATTGAAGCATGACTTTGACCAGCACCTGATTAGAGCTGTGGTTGTCCATGGACTGGAGCAAGCCAGACTCTAGAAAAGCCAGGCCCAGTAGACTGGCACAACTTGGACATGAGCTGGGTGTGCCAGGCAAGGGATGGAGGCTAGAGGAAGATGCTCACGCCATCTTCAAGCTTGGGTCGCAGGGTGAGGAGCATCACCAGAAGAATGTCATCCTGATGGTACGGTAGCTTTTTAGCATTCTTGCCATCTTGTTTTTCCCTCCTGTTCTGCACCAACTTCCTTTAATTTCCTCATTAAAGGGAGCTGGGTTATTACAACAAATTGTGGCATTTTCTCTTTAAACCTGTGGAATGACTAGAGCCCTGAAATTGCCTGGAACTCTAATGGGTACAATCCTGGCTCAAATGAATTATTGGCAAGCTTCTCACTGACTCCTGCAGAGCCAAGATTTCACCTCAGATGGAGCTTATCTTTCAATTAAAGGTATTACTCTTAATATTCATTAAAATTCTGTGTAATCCTAGCTCTACAAGGGGCAAACCCTGAAGTTCATTAAGAGTTGTATAAAAAGTCAGCACAAAGGATGAGTCAGGAAAAGCACCTTATTTGAGAGGCTAAGGAATGCCACCTTAAATTGGCCTTAAGTTGGCCAGGTCTGAGAAGTAGAATAACTTGCTGCTGGAGCTCACTGGGAACATGACCTCCCGGGGTGTGAGTGGCTATGGAGCTGGTGGGAACTATTCCAGCTGCCCATGGTTTAGCTGTTGTAGCTCCTTGCCTTTTCCAAGGGTCCCAGTGCTGAGGCAGAAGAGGGCAGGTGAAGGAGGCAGCGTGGAGCTACAGCTGCTATGAAGTGCCCAGCTAATGCCTTTGCTTCACCCTCTCTCCTTCCTTCAATCTCTTTCAGGTATCCATCCACACAGACACGAGCTTGCTCATGGATGCCATCCCCCAGCTGCCATCCCCAGCAGCTCAGCCCAGCCAGACTGTGGTCACAGGGCAGTCTGGTCTCTCTGATCCTGCAGGGCTCACCTTTGTCATCCTCACTTGCTTTGTGTCCATCTGCCATTCTCTGAAACCTCTCCCAAAAAAGCCTTGAAAGAGTGCAACCATCAATGGGGAGCAGCTGCTGCCCGTTCTGCACAGGGGGAGAACGGCTCATCCGGGGCTCTGGTGGTGATCATCCAGAGTGGGGATGCAAAGGACACTCTGTGCACGTGAGGGAGATAGCCCAGCTCCTTACCAGATGTGGGCGTTGTCACAGGTGACCCCTCCAAGGACCTCAGCTGCATCCCTGACACTGGGATAACACAGTATCTGCCTCGGGAGCTGTGCTGGTTCTCAGCTTCCTAAGACCTCTCCAGGCTGGAAGCATGCCAGCCACTGGATCCAGCTCACAGACTGCCAGCAGACTTCAATGCCTGTGTGAAAGCTGGATAAGGGTGACAGGCAAACATGGGAGTCAGCCTGGCCAGCCGCTGCCCAGTCTCCTCCAGCACGCTGCCTGCCTTCGGACAGCTTGCTAAGTAGCCAGGTGCAACTCCTTCCTCTTCATGGCACTTTGGCCTCTGCTTGCACAGCAGGAGGACGCCCAAGATGCCCCAAGTCATCCAGAGGCCATCATGTTCCTGAAAAACCAGCCCTGGTTCTGCACTTCACTCAATGAGACCCTTCATCCCTGCCACAGTCTGCACTTCATTGCACACTTGTGCAAAGCCCCACAGGCTGCTTGTGACTTACTGCTGGCACCTGATGGTGCTCTGGCCTTCAAAACCCACACTCACCAAGCCATTGAGAGAACACGCCCGGAAGCTGCCCAAGGGTTTTCAGTCACCTGCCGGGAGAGGCAGTCCCTTCTGGCAGTGAGCAGGCAGCTGGCAGGGAGAGCCCGTGCACACAGCCCTGACGTTAGCTCTGGGATAAAAAACCTGCTGAAAGGAAAAAATATCTTGGAGGCTGAAAAAGGGAGAAATGAAATGGAAAAAGCTGGCCAGGTGAGCTCTGCAATGACCACACCACAGCAGGAGAGATGGGTGTCTCTCCAGGCCAAAGGCTGGGATCAAATCACAAGATTAGAGATATTTGACCAAAAAGCTAGAGAGTTACCTCACTTGAGAGCTGAACCCCAGATAGTATTTTCTGGCCCTCAGATATCAACAAAAGAGCCTTGGGTCTGTTCTTTGTTCACTTTAATTTCAGTGCAGGCATCTTAGATTCTCGGCTTGTGTTTGCAGATGCTGTGATTTTGTATGCGTTTTTCATGATGCTCATATAAATAAAAAATACTTCTTCATCAAATAAGTATCAGTGCATTATTTACAGGCTGCAGCTGTAGGTGGTTGCTTGACCTCTGTGAGAAGCCCTGGTCTGCGACATATTAGGCAAACAGTTTTTCACTGTCCCTTGTGTTTCTCTGCATCTGTTAATTCCTTTATTTTTATTTCTAAAAATTGTCCCATCAGGCTGAATGTCTCCTAAATCCCTGTTCTCTCACTCTCTCTCTCTGCATTCTGAAACCTAGACTTAAACTTAGAAGTGCCACTGTTGTCTGAAGCCAGAAGAAAGGCTGCCAACAGTCCCTGCTCCCTCTTCTCTGAAACGTCACCTGTTTTTCCTGGCTATGAAATATTGCTGGATGAAATACATTAGGTTCCCTGGATCGATAATCCATCAGTACTCCTGAATACCAGGAAAGCAACCATCTTCTGCTTCTTCCAGCTAATTCCCTGAGAACTGTTCTCCTGTCTCCCCTGTTGCTCTGCCAGATTCTGTTTCTCCCTATCACTCCCTTGTCTCTCTCTTGGTTGCAAAGTCTGTCACTGTTCTTCCTTGTGCTCCTTTCCTTAAACTGAGTCCATAATTCTCTCTTCTTACACTGTACCTCTTGCTTTCTTCTTCCAGCCTCTCCCCTCTGCTTTCTCCTTATTTCTATCTCTTGGCAAACTGTATACTGTCATTTACAATTATAATGATGATGAAAGACCAGAGATGTGAAAATAGCAGGCATCAGTTCCCTACCTGTCCCTTCCCTCCTCCCCTCACACCCCAGGCATATTTCATTTTTCCAGGTCTCCTGAAGCCGGAGCAGCAGAGATCCAGCCTGCCCGGGGATCATCCACGTTGTGCCAGCAGATGCAAAAGTGATGAAGGATGGCAGAAAGGGCCAGCTCCCCTGGCCAAGCTCCTTTGGGGAGCCGTGATATTACAGCCAGGGCAAGGTGAGGGCTGGCGTCAGAGTGCTTTCCGCCCAGCCATCACCAAGTGCTCTGCAGTGATAGGCAAATTGCTTTATCTCTGTGACACAGATGGAGAAGTTGAAACAAATCACTGGGCTCAGTAATGAGAGAGAGGGACACAAGCGGAGTGCTTCCCTTTATGCTTTGAAGGAAAATATCACTCAAGGGGCCTGGCCGCAGGGACCAACCATAACTGAGCTTGACTCTCTCAGTGGGAGCAATAACAAACTTTTCACTGCAAATCTGCAATCTGCAATGTGAAATTCAGCCTAAACTTTGACACTTGTCTGCCTCCAGCTTGCTGCTGAGGTGGCAGAGGGCTGACTTACTGGGAGCCCATGCCAAGGCTGGACCTCGGCCGCAGCACGCTGCCTGCTGGAGAGGGCTGAGGGGAGCAGCCCTTTAGCAGGGAATCTGACAGAGCAAATGAACACAGCAATGGATATGACCCTGGCACAGCAAACGCTATGAGAGGCAGGCATAGCCCATATAGCCTCACACAGAAACTCCCACCTTCACATTATCCAGACCCCAGGGAGCAGGTACATTTTTTAGAAGCTGATCTAAGCAGGCCCTGGACAAACCCTGCCCATCATCTCACCTTGGCCATAGCTACAGGTCAGCCCCACAGTGCCACCAGCTCTGCTCCTGTTCATTCTGTTTTCCTTGCTTTAAAGGAGGGGGTTTTAGTCACCTCTACTCTTGAACTGTCTTTTACCTGTCCCTCCTCTTGAAATACCTGCACCTGTTCTTACATCACTTGTGTCACTCTTGATGATCTCAGTAAATCAAACAGGTAACCAACTGTTGGCTGAACATTAGCAAGATTGGAGATGCTTTTCCAGTGGTATAAGCTGTTTCGATAAGATAATAAGAAATTAGTCAAGCGTTCATGAACAGATGCTCTTCCTTCTGAAGAACACAGGGCTCACTTCATTGTTTGAACAAATCTTTCTGCTAAGCCACTGCTAGCTGCTAAGGTGCTGATTTGATGTGACGTGTACCATTTGTCTTCATAACAGTTTCCAAGTTGAGTGCTACAAACGGAGGTCTGCCGTCACCCATGGGCTGTTTTGGCTGAGTCAGACACACTTCACAGCGACTGTCTTCAGTAGATGGAAAGAACACTTCTTGACCTGGTCCAGGAGGCCACCACATTCTCCTCATTAAGGGTGTGGATATTCAATCAGGAGGGACACCTAGACCAAACATTTCTGTCCATTCACAATAATGAGTGAGAAATTCAGTGTCTTCTCAAGAGGGCCAACTCAAAAAAGCAGGTCAGTGCTGGCTCAACCAGGTGACACAAAGCCATGGTAGCTTTACCTGATATTTGTAGAGAGAAATGAAATAGTGGAAAATAGATTTTCTTTTGTATATCAGGAATCCCTGGGAAAAAAAGGGTGCATTCAAACAACTTGCATTTTTTTAATAAGAGCAAACACCAGAGGCTCAATGGCTTCATTCACATGGATGAAATTCTCTCTAAAAAGTTGATAAATTAATACTTCTGCTTGTGAATCCAAAAGTTACAGCTCTTCACATGGGGTCTGGATGAACTCAGACACTCAGGACCCTTCTTTTATATCTGTCAGCTCTAACCATTTGTTAACACATTGACTCTTGTCCAGCCTCTTGCTCAAAGCTTTTAACATCAAGGACAACACCAGCACAGCACAGACCCATGCTGCTTGCTCCCTGGGGTCTTGTTTCTATGCTTAGCGCAGCTTTGTGCTGCTGAAATCCTGGCCACTTGCACCAATACATAAAAAAAAGAGGTTATTCTCCTGACTTTATGACTCTACATAGTTTTTACAGCTCTTAGGCTGTCTTGTTTTGTAGTTCTTTTATTTGGTACAAGCATGTAGAGCGTATGAAGCTATAACCCAACCCATTCTTTTCCTTCAAGGTTGCGTACCCAAAGCTCTAGTTATTCAGCCCCACTTCTCTTCCTGGGATGCTACATTTATTCCTTGTTGTCTGATGTGAGCTCAGTGATGGACATCATGGGGCACAGGAAACAATTATAAGGAGCAGAAATAGCCTACACACACAGTGGGAACAGCTCTCTGATTCAGAGCTCTTATTATAGATCAGAGCCCGTAAGATTTAAAGTCCATATAGACCATAAGAGACCGTGTGGTCTCTGGATTTCCTCTGAAGCATGCTAGTGCAAGTAGAAAAAGACACGTCTGTCATGTAAAAAAAAAATTATTTAATCCTTGCCAGCCTGGGATGGACCAGTGTAGTAGAAAGAGGCGTGTCTGAAGCTGGGGCAGGTTAAAGTGGGACACACTAGCCCAGAGATTTTTACATTTGGATTCTGCAGCAGCAGCAACAGATGGCTTGATTAGGATTGGTGCTGGAGCTCCAGTGTTGGTTGGACTAATTGCCCCTCAGACCTGGAAGTGCACTCTCAGCTATCAGAAAATTAAGTTCTGTGTCCATGGACACCTTCTCACTCACTGATTTACCTTGCACTCTAGAGAAAATCTTAACAGGCAAAGGGGTTCATCAGGTAAGACACTACATACTCTGAGAGATGTTTCTGATCAAAGCCATTGCGTTTCCAAGGCAGAATTACCTTGAATCCTTGGGAAGCCCCTAGTGCTGTGAAAATGTTTATGACCAGGTTGCTCTTTAATGCACTGTTTCTCCTCTGTCTCTGTGGTGCAGGAGGCAAAGTAGGGATTTCTTCACCTTGTTTCCTGTTTCTACCTCTACCCCAGTGCAGGACTCATCCTTTACTGACACCACTTTCTCAGGGTGTGCAGGACTATTACCTGGATCTGCTTTCTGATGCAGTTTGCACCAGACTCAGTGCTTCCTGTTTATCCATCATGGCAACCAAAGAAGCAGCTCCTCCTCTGTGCTGTTATTAGAGAATGCGGATGTTTATTGTTTCCTCTCTGCTTTTAACTGTCATAGATTCACATACGTCAGTGTCGCAGCTCAACAACTCATCAATGCCAGGCTATGTTTGCAAGGCCCATCAAAACCCAGGTTTAGTACAGAGGTAGGTGAGCCCCCAAAACATGGGACAAAGAAATTCCCTTGGTGGGACAGTCCCTAAGATTGGAGATCCTCCCTAAGTTAGGGTCAGAGAAAGGGCTTCCCCCAGGATGCTTTGCCTCATTATGCTAATGTAGCTCAGTTCTGTTTCTCTGATCGGTCCCTTGGCCTCCCTGCCCCTTCCTCCCTTACATGTCCTCCTTGCCAGAGCCTTCTCCCTTCCCAGTTCCCCCATTGGCCCCAGCCTTATTGTCCCTCCCCTGGAGTTCATCTGTTGGTCCCCTGACCCTAACCCTGCCTATGTACCGCCCCTGTGCCCTCAGACCATTGGCCCTGATGCTCTCTCTGCCCCTGTATTTAACCTGGAGCATTCAGCTCTCTCCTCGTCTTTGTCCCTGGACTCTTTTGTGTGTGGCAGCAATAAACCTTCCCTGCGGAACCCGAAATGAAGGCCTTTCTCTCCTCCTTTATCGTCGACCTTAGAAGATTTACAGCCATCCAGCACGTGTGTGCGTCTGTGTGCTTCGGGGAAGTAGCCTTGCCAAGTGGCTCCCTCTTTCACAGTCGGAGACGCTTTCGGAAGGTTGCGGCACCTTACCACCTCGCCCCCCGCCGCAACAGTTTAGGGCCTTCACAAGCTACCAGCTTTTGGCTGAATGCGCCCCCAACTCCAACCACAAATCTGCAGCAGCTATGACCCAATTTCATCTCTCCCCACCACTCAACCTTAGACGAGCATGGGATTTATTATGCTGGGACTTGTGTTCCTGCGTGAGGACGTTGCTATTATCAACAGTAGACAGGCCATCAAGGAAACATTGCTGACAAAGTGACAAGCCAGAGGTTAGCATTTCCCCAAGGCCCTGTTTGTCTGCAAACAGCAGGAGGAGTGCAGCTCCTGCCCATGAACACGGGTTCCCAGAGACCTGGGGGGATCACCCGCCTGCCCAGAGCAGAATGCAGGTCCCAGCTCCGCAGCATTGCTGCTGCAGGATGAACCACTTCTGAGCTGGCTGCGGTGCCCTGCTGCTGGCAGGAGGAAGCCCTGCATGCCTTGCCAAAGACTTTTTTTGGTTTGTGAGAGATAACAATAGTCAGTGAGCTGGGGCTGTCCACCATGTCAGTATCCGATTTTTTGAAATAATGTGTGTTAGGCTTGAATAACCTCTAAGCACATCTGGAGAGGACACGGCATGAAGCATTAGGCCTACAGGCTTCCTAATCTGAGCATTACCTGAGAATGGCTACTAGCCAGAGGTCACATCCTTTTTGTCTTTTTTTTTTAATTAGAAAAAATTCTTTCTTGTTAAACCTCCTTTTCAAAATTTAGGACTACAATTCTCGGTGTGCCATTTTCCCTGATGATGAAGACACTCTTATACTGTGTTCTCAGTTCTTTCAGAGGAGGATGCCCCTGCCAGCAGCATCAAAGGGACATCACACACACAGCACTGCTAGGCTGGCAAACAGGAGGTCACCTGCACATGCATTATTTAGAGCAAAGTCCAGACTGACACCTCCCTTGAGTGCTCTTGAGCTGGGCTGCTCTAAAATGCAATTGTTTGAAATGTCATGTCAGAAGGACCTTTACCAGCAACTGCTGTGTCTGAAAAAGAAATGTTTTGGAAGCATGCTTGTGTTTTAGCTCTTTTTAGAGGCATATGTCTCATGGGAATGGGCATCCATCACTTCATGTCTGTTTTCCATGGGTCAAGCCAGTTCATAGTTGTTTGGTTACTTTTTACAACGAATATGGGGTTTCTGTCTGAAATGAAGTCAGTGCATAGGATGTAAAGTGCTCTTCCATAAGGGAAACAAGCCAAAGGTTTCAAGTTATTGAATTGCTCCCTAGTGTTCATGGGTGTTTTTGCTTTAAAAATGTGTCACAAAGTAATAAGAAAAAAAAAAAGAGAAGAAAAAAGTGATTAAGTCCATTTGTGAGTCAAACAGCCATGTCCAGATATTAAAGACAGATTTTAGCACTTATACCCTCCTTCCAGAAAATCCTTTATCCCTGTGAAGTGCTTTAGTGAAGTGCCCAGAGGTATTAAAAGATGGGGGATGATGCATGACCCTTGTTCAGAATGAGTACCCTTGGCTGATGTTTCATCACAGAAAATCAGAAGCCACCTCTTCCCCCACATTAGATTTTCTGCAACCTGTTTTCTTCATCCAGGCAGTGTCTGCAGCGTTAGGCAGGACACAGTGTAAAAGCTCAGCTCTGCTGTCATTGGGCAGGACAGGAGCAGGAACTGTCCTCTTTAATAGGAAAGGAAACCCAATTAATCCTATTCAGACTCAAAGCCTACCATCAGAGGAAGGCTGAGGGGTCAGTGGAGAACTGCTCTACATAGCTACATTTTTATTGTATTAATTTCCCTGCTGCTCAGTCAGAGGATTCAAGAGCAAATCCACTTTGCAGCAAACATGTAAATAGAGAAAACCTTTTAGAAAATTGTGGGAACTAGTATCACCATGGTAAAAGTCTGCATCACCCAGCTTTGCATCTCTCAGGAACAAGACTATCTTTCCAGGGTGGTCTGCTGCTTTTTGTTCTCCCGGTCCTTGAGAGCAACAGATATTAAATGGAGGTTTCCCTGATGGGGCCAGCTGAAACTCAGTGCCGAGCTTCATGCTGGAGCTGCTGGTCTGAGGCAGAGTTCCTACCCTCTTGTCTTATATTTCAGAGAGCAAAGATGGCGAGTTTTTCTCCCAAAACCTTTCACACAATCTCAGTTGGAAAGGAAAGACTCCTTGTTTCACTCAAAGTCAAGAATTCAGAAGATTAGAGGAAAAAAAATGGTCAACTGCTATTTTTATCGAACAGATAGAGATCAACTTTTTCTGCCTTGAATGAGCTTCTCTTTCTTCTCCTGCTAATGCAGAAGCTTCAGTTTCCCAATTAACTGGGGATTGTATGCATGTTAACTGCTGAATTGCATTAAATTATTGTGCACTTTATATTGTCATTATTAAAAGGTTGGGGTAAAATTTAGCTGTCGTCTCATGAAGCTGAGGCTTGACTTCTTTCACAGTGTTTTGGCCACTTACCTGCTCAGGCAACTGCATGCACTTGGTGAACACAGAGCACAGAGTTCAATGGCTTGGGAAGGGCAGCAGAGGTATCAGGGCTGTTTCCCTCCCCCATTTGAACATCCTGTTTTTGCTGCTGGTGCAGAGGTCTGCAAAGGTGCTTACCATAGGAGCTGCTGTCACACAGGATGTCCCTGGTTTTCCTGGAGCCCCCTGCAGCCTCTGCTGTCACCTGTTTGGAATACAGAGTTTACCAGCAAAAGCTGAGGCTGGTGCCTGCTCCCTGCTCCTCAACAGAGGGACTTTGGTTACTGTTCGAATTATTTGGGTCCAGCAATGTTCTGGGAAGGATCCAGGAGACTGCAGAGGACTGGCACCCTGATCCCATAGGGCTAGAGGAGCTGGGGACTGGGGCCCAGGGCCCAGGAGTGGCTTTGGCAGAGTCACTGGCATGGGGGAGCACTGGCTGGGAAAGTGGGAGGAGCAATGCAGGTGACTTGGGGGAATAGGGAGGTGCCACACAAATAGGACAGTGAGGTGCAAGATGAAGGGAAGCAAACCTGACTAGGGCTACTCTGAGCACCTAAGGAACACCAAGGAGCACCCAAATCCCCTGTGGCTGATAGTGCTGCCCCTGACCCTGTCTTTAGCCCCGCTGCTGCATAGCCCAAGTTCTGGGTACCCCTCCTGGGGAGCTTGCTCAACCTGCAGAAGAATGCCGAAGAAAGGAGTGGTTTGTGGTACCCAGCTAGTGGCTTGGGATGCAGGGACAGCTACAGGGAAAATGGCAGGAGGCTGCAGTCATTGCAGCATCCAGTAAATTTATGCCAGACCTGCCCCTCAGGATGACTGCAAGCAGGACAATGCAGGGAGGACTCTTCTGGGATGATTCCATATGTCTCATTTTTATCTCTCTTCTGCAACCTTGCCCTGCCTTCTCCTTCAAGAGCTCTTCCTCTGGCTCATCTCCCTTTTCTCCTTACTGCAGGACTGCTGTGTCCCTTGTCCTGCCTTCAGGTTGGTGCCATCTTTCTTCCTTCTTCTCTGCCACCTCCCTTTCCTCTGTGCCCCCATTCCTGTCTGGAGTTTCCAGATGCCCACACATCAGTGTCACATGTGACCAGGTCAGCTTTTCTGATCCTCTCTTACACCTAACCACACTATTGCTGACTTCCAAGAGGCAAGAAAGAGAAGAGGTAGATAGCTGCCTTCCTGGGAATGGGAAAATGCTTGAGCTGGGTGACCCAGGTATTGGATGCTGTTGGACAGAGTTAATTCTGACCCAGGATGGGAAAGCTGCTTCCTTGCTATTGACTTTTGCTGTCTCTATTGGGTTGGCCTCCATGGTCTCAGCTGAGTGCTCGCTGGAGGTGATCCTCAGGCTCTGGGGCTGAGCACAGGCACCTCCTTGGAGATGGATGGGTCTCCTCTGGGCAGGTCTTCAATGACAGCTCTGCTGACCTTGAAGACAGACTGATGTTTGATGGAGAACCTGTTATCTCTGCTTTACAAGTGCCAGGCAGTGCCCACAACCTGCAGTGCCCCCACTCTGGGCCAAAGGGAGAGACACTATGCTGTGGCCACAGTGCAGGGGAGGAGTCCTAGAAATCACCTGGGTGAGCAACAAGCTTCAAAGGAGCTGCCCACCAGCCTGCCCCACACAGCATCCCATCCCAGGCCCCTTCCGGGGTCATGTGAGCCAGGAGAACTTGTGCTTTGGGATGTTTTGGCTGACCCTGTGTGGAGTGCTGGGTTGAGGTGCCCACCAAGGCAGGCCCCTTCACTGCCAGCACACTGCTGACTGTACAAGTTCCCACAGCCCGCCCTGCCAGCCCCCTCACTCACACTTACTGGAAAAAATAATTGGATGGATTGAAGTGCAGCACCATTTTACTTAACAGATAAGAAATTTCATATCTGCCCTGATTAAGGGCCAAGAGATATGAGCTCGCTCCAGCCAGCAGCGGAGGCAATTTCATTTCACTTCTGCTGACAGAGGAAGAAGTTTGAGGGGCTGAGCCCTGTTGCAGTTTGCTGCATTAATGACACCACGGGAGGGACCTGCCTGTTCCCAGCAGGCATGGGGATGCTGAGGTGCTCTGGGATGCTGAGAAGCTCAGCCAGGAAGGTGTCATGCCATTTGGCTGGCTTCTGGTGGTGAACACAACATGAGGGCTTGAAGCAGTGTGAGGTGCTCATCGTCCTTGTATTGGGTTTGCAAGGCCTGGTTTGTGGTAGCAGGGGGGCTACAGGAGAGGCTTCTGTGAGAAGCTGCTGGAAGCTTCCACCATGTCCAGCAGAGCCAATCTTTGGCTGACTGCAAAGATGGATGTGCTGCACGCCAAGGCTGGGCCAATTAGAGGTAGTGGTAACGCCTCTGTGATAACATGTTGGAGAAGTTCCTGGGGAACTGCAGCAGGGGAACGACTCCTCTCCTGAGCAGCAGAAGAAGCCACGGGTGATGGACTGACCAAAACCCCCATTCCCTGTCTCCCTGTGCTGTTGGAGTAAGAGGTAGAGCTGGGAGAAGGAAGTGGTGGGGAAAAGGTGTTTTCTAAGGGCTCATTTTACTTCTCATTATCTTGCTCTGATTCTGTTAGTGTAATAAATTCTTTTTGGTATCCTTAAGTTTGAGCCTGTTTTGCCTGGGATGGTATTTGATGAGCAAACTCTCCTGATCCTTATCTCAACTTAGGAACCCTTTGTTAAATTTTCTCCCCTCTGTCCAATTGCAGGGGGAGTGAGCGAGAGGCTTTCCCTGAGTGCCTGGCATCCGGCCAGGGCCAACCCACGACAGTCCTGCTCAGCACCTGGAGGGCAGGGGATTCCCAAGCCCTCGTTGCCTGTGCTGGTGGTGCCTGGCACCTCACCACCTCTGGTCTTGCATCATAAGTGCAAAACAACCAGACTGGTAAAGAAAATCAAAGTCAGGCTGAAGCCTTCATAGCACATGGGTCTGTTTAAGCTGGCAAAAACTTAGTGTCACCCTATGTCAGGTGTGTAGCACTTTTGTGATGTCTTTGGTGCCTCATCTCAGCACGACAAAATGTCTTCACTAGAAGTATTGCCTAATTTCCTTGGAACTGAGAGCCCCACTGGTGCCCTGCTTTCTGGCTGTCTTGCTGCCACAGACCATGTGAAATGGGCTGTGTCACAGCACAGTGAGCTCTGCAGATGGGCCAGAACACAAACACACATCGTGGCAGGGGCACATGCGCTTGAGAACCTCTGTTCTCAGCAGTGGTCCAAGGTACTCAGTAAATCCATGTACTCACCAAGGTAGGCTGGATGTCCTTCATGTCCCAGAGAGGCTGGCTGGCCAGGAACAAATTGGTCCCAGCAGTCCTGGCATTCAACAAGGCAAAGCTCAAGTGGGGAAAATTTGGGCAGCTCTCCAACTCTGCAGCCAAAGCTGGAGTAGGTGAGTGTGTAGCTATGAAGAGTAGGCATGAAGAGGAGGATCTTTGTACTTAGAGTGAAACCAGTGAAGTTATTAATTGCCATCAGCACAATAAGGCAGAGCAGGATGCTACACTGTGCTGGGGGAAATGGTATCTGAAATCGAGGCAGCAAAGTCAGGAGGAGATATAAATGACAGCAAGTGTAAAGTTGCTCCTTGGGCACAGAGTCCTCTGAGTGCAAAAAGTCAAGGGACAGTGGAGGAGGAGACATGTGGAGCACTGACGACCAGGCCACTGGTTCCCTGATAGCACAAACACTTGTCATGCAGACAGTGCTGCCAGTCCTCATGACTTTGTTCATAAGCTCATGGAGTTTGACACTCCTCCTTGGGGCCCAGTATCTACAGGCATGTTTCTGTGAGCTGCAAATAAGATTATTTTCAATAGATTTTCATATTTCCTTTTATATTTTCAAAATAAAAATACTTTCTAGCTTGATGGAGTATAGGCTGGGACTTTGCAACTAGAAGGCATTGGCAGTGTTGCATCCTGCATTATGGGCAATCCTTGTGAAGGAAATGGCAGTGGTTTGGCTAAGGTGGCATGTCCTTGTGATCCAGGAGCATCTGCAATGCTCCCAACAGCAGGCAGGGAAGAGCAGCAGGTTCACATGGTGCTGGTTTTAGACCTGAAAACACATCAGTCCCTGGCTGATCCACAATATGGAAGAGATCAAGCATCCTTGATGCACTGAGAGGCTTTGGGGGAGTTGAGCACTCCCTCACACAACCCTGCACAAGGCATAGGGCAGAGATGAACCAGGGACAGAGAGCGGTGTGATAAATGTACTCCTGCTGTCAGCCAGGGCCAGGCACTGATGTTCATAGGCAGAAACCAGGGAGGTTTCAACTCTCTTACAAAACTGATGCTGAGTTTTTAAATCAATAGCTTCACCTTCTAAAATGTTCCAGAAGAACCTGTAACGATTTTTAATCTATTCTAAATGTCAGAACAACCAGTGTTCTCTTTTGAAAAGCTTGCAGGCAGTGGTGCTGGGAGCCAGGCGGGCAGTGCGCGCAGCTCCATCTGTCTGCTCCAGACCACACAGCTGCTACAGTGGCCACCTCATACTGTTCTGTGGTCCTCAGCTGCTGCAAGAAGCCTTGGCCCAGACTGTAGGCAGGAAACAGCTTTATTTCTTGAGCTATTTTCTATTTAAGCAGAAATAACTACAGAGAGAAGACCTGTTCCCTGAGATGAAACTTTATCACTATCTGTTGCTGCTACGCATGACTTAATTTGGAGGAACCAGGCCCTGAGGGATGTTTCAGCCCTCCAGGGGAGAAGGATATTAACCCTGGAATCTGCTTTGCCTTAAGGAAAATGTCTCTGGCAGCTGTCAGGGCTGAGAGGTCCTCAGGGCACTGGTCTGGGAGTGCCGGTGTCAAGCCTGTTGCAGTGAGACAAGGCATTCTCAGGAGTGAGCTCCTTCAGTGGAGATCCTTTCAGCAGTCCTCCGGTCCCTCTAGGGATTTGCAGACAGCATGAGTCACAGCTCCTGCTTGCTTTTCTCTCTCTTACCTTTGCAGATGTATTTTCCGCACACTTCCTCTGGCAAGCTTCTCTTTCCCTCCTCCAGGCTGCAGGAGAAGAAGCGGTGAAGTCAGGAAAATGCTGAATTCATGGAAACAGGTCAGAGACTCAGGTCTCCCAGTGTGCCAGAACAGGTTATTGCAATGGGCAAGCTTTAAGCTATGTAAGCCATGAAATGGTGCAGAGGGTTCTGCCTGGCACTAGCTTTGGTCACCCTCCAACCTCAAGGACATATCTTGTAAAAGTCTGCTTTACTGAGCTCAAAACAGGCCCAGACAGCCCAGCCCTGCCTGGCATGGGCAATTGTGAAATCCCCCCCAGACATGTGCCCTTAGCCTCTTTAACCTACTGGGGCCTGCGGTGGGAATTGGTGAGAGGTGTGTAGGCGGTTGGTCAAAGCTGTACCACAGAGGTGCTGTGTGACACCAGAGGTCTCAGTGTACACTGGTGCACTACGTTGTAAATGGTAATCGCCTCTTGACATCCAAGCTTGCTGCTGAAAAGCACATAAATCTCTCAACAGGCCATGCAGGACACAGCATTCGGTATCTGTGCCTGCTCCTCTCTCTCCAATGTATAAATCTTGCATTCAGGCTCTCCAAGAATCCCCTTGATTATGAACACGATTATGCCAGAAACCTCTGTATTTCCTTCCCCATGCTGCATGAACAATTGAAGGATGGTTCTAGCTTATTTATAGTTCCTTTCCCCACTATCATATGCTGAATATAATCAGGGCCCCAGTTTTCACCCCTATGGCAGAGCTGTGGCTTGAACCAAAGGCAGGAACAGGCACATTAACCTGTGGGTACCTGTGCCATGCTTCACACTGCAGGCAGAGAAGTACTGGCGAGAGTTGGGTTAGGGGGAGACCCTAAGGCAGCCACGTGGAGCTGTCTTGGGCACAAACTGCGTCAAGCACCTCTGGGCAGCTCTGCTCCCTGGACAGCTCTTCAGGGTTTGCCCAGCACTGCTGTACTTCGGATGCCTGGGTTGTGCCCAGGAACATGTGAAACATGCTTGGCACCTGCCAAGCTTGCCTCAAAATCCAGTTTTGAGGATGCCCAACCTTTCAGTCACATTTGTAGCAGGATTTGTCTGTTAATGTATGGGATAATTTTTTTCCTGAAAATGTCAAAACATTATGTTTAGACATTTTGCAAATGAAGTAGCTTGGCTTTCTTTCAACATAACAGTTCCATTTCAAAACTTACCTCTCTTTTAATTTTTTTTAAAGCAAAATAATATCAAACATTTGAGGTTCAAATTGACATTTTCATTTTATTTTCTGCAAGTATCCCCTAAGTTATCCATTTGGTTTAAATGGGCAGGTCTCCTCCTTCCTCCTATCTGTGTGGGGAGGGGTGGGGGTGCTTAGCAGATGATGAAATCTAGTCTCCCCATGGAGCCAAGAGTACAGGGAGCTTACCCGGGATGCTCCTTTTCTTCCTGTTGGAGCCCCGTCTTGAATACCTGTATTCCCCTCCCTCTTCTACCTCTCTGAGACTTTACGCCAGTGCTCTGTTGCCCCATCCTGGAAATAAAAATGCTGCTTTCAAGGCTGCCTGTGCCTCTCTGCTTCACCCCCCTCCCCCCAAAGTGTTTTCCATTAAAGCTAAAGATTAATTTCTGACTTCAGTGACTGACAGTGTGCCAAGGGGGGAAAAATGGAGCAGGCTGAGGGGCGAGAGACATGGAGGCTGTAAAAGGAGAAGACACAAAATCAGGGATGGCATCAGTTCAGTATCAGTAGCCTTGTAGCAGGGCAGTGTGTGTGGGTGGATGGCTCTGGGGTGCATGCAGTCCCCCAAAACCTGCCCTTTAGAGCCCTAGGAGCTGTGCATTCCCATCACCTTCTTGTGTCCCAGCCTCACAGGGGGAGTGAACTAGGGCAGCCTGGATGTTGCTACCTCCACCAGGAGCATCAGACATCAGGATGATCCTGTTCTCCCAACCCACAGCTGGCCCAGGATGGGGAGAAACCCTCATTTCCCTCCATTGACTTCCCCGCACAGCTGACACCGCTGATTGCTATGGAAACCCGGGGGGATGCGAAGCAAGGGAAAGCTGCCTGGCTGGGAGGCTCCTGCAGTGGGAAGGGTCCTGCAGGAGGAGGCATGATGTGGTGAGGCTGGGCACCTCTGCTGGGGTGAGCCCAGGGCCAAATCCCTGTGGGAAGGGAGAGGCTGGGCATTGGCTCAGCCTCCCTATCCCACTGACACCCTGGGGGGTTGAGGTGCTAGTTATTCCCTACAGAGGATCCTGCACTTTTCCTCTCTCTGACTCTGCATCAGCCGTGACAGGAGCTTGCTGCAGAAAAGCACCTCCCTCGCCAGCTGGGGACTGTTGCCAGATTTCGGCTCCACCAGCCTTTCTTCCCCCACCAGTGTACAGAGGCTTTTCTTATACGTGCAGCTCAAAGGCTCCTCTGTTTCACTTTCTTGTGAAGACTATCAAAGTGCTCACAGAATTTTTTCTTTCTTATTTTTTAATGTTTAGCAGCTTTTAAGAGGGGTCTCAGTACAGGTGAGAGGCTCTCATCAGGCACGGGTTCTGCCTTCCCCTTTGAACAGCAGACAGATAATGCCTCTTCATTAGCAAGCCAATGCCCCCTTTCCTTTCTCTGCCTGTGCAAGCCTCAGCAAAAGGCCATGAACATCCATCTGAGGCATCAAAATCAGCTTCTGATGAGAGTAACCTCCTTTGGCTAGGTACACACATGTCCTGGCAGCCCTGTGAAACTTTGAGGAAAACATCTAACAACTTTCTTCGGCAAAGAGACCAAACCAGCTTTATCTACCCTAGGTACGTTCCCAGCCTTCTTTCCTCTTAGTATGTCTTAGCTGTTCATGCAGACAGATTCCTGCTGCAGCAAGCACTCTTATCTTAGTATTACAGATCATGAGGTGACATGAGCAAAGGCTGTGAGCAAGTCGGCCAAGTTAAGACAAGTTATCTGTGTAGGCAGTCCCTGAGTAGCATGGCCTGTACTGGGTTCATCAGCCAGAAACATATCGGAGAGGCACACGCATAGGAACTATTAGGCTTTTAAGGACGTTCAGGTTATGTCTCCTCCCTCTCTTCCCCTGGGGTAAATTCATACTGACAAAATCCTTTCCAGTGCTGCTGGCTCTCCCTACGATGGACACATGAAGATGTTTGGGACCTAAATACCCAGTTCTGCAGTGATTCTGCTAATAAAATGTACCCCAGGGAAACCTACTGTCCCAAGGAACAGGTCAGACTGCACAGAATTGAGCTGGGGAGAGAAAGCAGGTGTTTAGATCAGATCTGAGAGGCTTTAGTAAGATAGCAGCTGAATCACCACGCTGCCTGAGGCAGGGAAGAAGCGTGAGCAAGCCCAAGGGACAGACAAACACTATCTGCAGCCCTTTCTGGGGAGTGGTGCAGTGCCCCTCACACCAGTTTGGGAGAGGAGGGTGCCAGAAAGAGAGCTGCTCAGCATCCCTTTTTTATGTAAAGAGGTGGGTGTTGTTTTCACTCGTTCCTGAATCCTGACTTTGATGTGACAACTTGTGCGGGAAGGTACAAAAGAAAGCAGGGAGATCTAGAAAATGCTTCTTGCCTGCACTGAGGTTTAGTGAGACTCCTATAATTAACGACTGCGGCTCTCCTAAGAAAGATCCCAGCTGCTTTCCTCTGCAGCTTGCTCTATAAATTTTTCTCTCACACAACTGACACACACCAAAACTCATTCCTATGAGGAAGGGAATGAACATGTATAAATCAAATGTATCTGAAAAACATGAACAAGAGGAGAGGGGGCAAAAGGAGCATAGCCTCCAACAGAAGTTACACAAATCAGCTTCCCTGGGAAGATGCGATCGGGACCCTCTAGGCAAGAAGAAGATTGCAGGGTCATGTGTAGCAAGCCCTTCACATCTGATCATTAAGTGAGGAGCTCAGGCAGTGCGTGAGACCTCTCTGTGCCCAGCACAGAACATGTTGTGCAAGGTGTGCCCTCATTTTGTCTTGAGATAAACAACTCTCTCAATAAGCTGTTCTGCTGAACTACTTGGTGTTTAGACCAGCTCCAGGGGAGCTTGGACCTCCCTGCCCATCCCCAAGGCATGAGAGTTGAGAAGCCCTCCCAAACTGAGTGGTCTCACCTGCCCTGTAAAATTATCAAATCCAGCACAGACCAAAAGGTCATCAACCTGCAAACTCCAGCATGCTGTAGAAGCTGGCATCCTCAAGCAGCAGGAGTCTGTTCCCCAACTCCGTACAACAGGAGCCTTTCCTCCCTTGGAGAGCTAGCCCTTGCTCCTAAGTATATAGCACATTGACCAAGGCTCTCTGTGCACCCTCTGTGCTTTTCAGATCTGCTGCCTTTTCTCCAGGCCAGTGGGGCCCAGTTCTTGAAAAGCAGGTCATGCTCCAGTCCTTTGGCAGGTCTGGTTTTCATCTCTGAGACTTTGGCAGTTTCAGTTTGCTGATGGTCCTTCTGCACGGACTGTTGCCATTCAAAGTTCAGCCAGTGTAAAGCAGAGCAGGTAAGTGGCTTCATGGATCTGGTGTCCCCACAGCTGTATCTTGGGGGACAGCGCCCAGCAGGCATGGGCACATGCTGTGCTCAGGCTCTTCGTTCCCTTGGTCTATCTGCCTACTCTTTGTTCCTCCATCCCCTCTGCTTTTGTCTACATCAATTACACACCAACCCTTCACCAATTCTTTTATTCTCAGAGTCTTCCAGGTCTTGCCAGATTCTTCTGCCTCTTACAGTACCGGGACAGCTGTAAGCACCCTCCCACTTTCTGACAGCTTCATCTGCCTACAAAACTGTGCTTCCATAGCAGAGCCGGGGGAGGCTCAGCAAATACCTCCAGTTGCCTTCCACACCTAAGCATCTCTATGGGCTATTCCCCCTTCTCCCAAACCAGCCTGTTTTGCCTTTGCTCTCTCACAATGCTTTCAACTCTATTTCATTTGCAGACACAATTTTCTTTCCTGTAATTCAGCTCTGCCACCCTGTGAATTGGCTCTTCACTGATACATTTTTGCTTAGCTTGAAGAGGATTAAGTAAATTCTTTCACCATGGCAGTCCTATCTCTGGCCCATGCCTGTTATCTGGAAACATAGGACAGTGGCAGCAGGGAGAAGCATTTTATTAAGAGGCCAAGGGATCTGCCACACAGTCCTACTGCTTCCCTGCTCCCCACTAAGCTTTTGCAGACACTGGTAGATAAAGTTCTGCTAACAATAGCATCACCCCATTACTTCTGCCTTTGTCACCAAAGGCAGCTACTGAATTTTCTTTTCCAAATGCTATTAGCTCTTCCCTGTAAAGTTTCTATATTTAATATAAACCTTCCAGGTCTGAAGTTTGTGGCAGTCACGCTTGGGCAGGAAGGGAGGTGAAGGGAAGCCTGCCACACCGCCTGCTGGACATGCTGACCAAAGCGTGGCCACCCTCACCTGGACACAATGCAGGATGCCAAGGAGAAGTTGAACAGGCAGCCCTGCTGCTCCCTCAGTCAGTGACTACTCAGCTGCTATGGACACGAGGAGAAAGAGCCTAAAGCCACCCTAGCTGGGCTGCTCTGTGAGCCGTGGCTGCAGGGCTACGACTGAGCTAGCATGCAAACCTCCTGTAGGTCCTAGCTCACAGCACAAACTTGCCAGCCCACAGCAGCCCTCAGCAGGAGGAGGCTGTTGTCCCTGTGCTCAGGCTGTTGAGCAGCAGGTCAGTTTCCCACAGCAGCCAGAGGGCAGCCGCTGCTTTGCGCGCAGAGCAAGTACAGCAAACCTTCCTCCGTACCTTCTGCCATGGCACCTGCATGCCAGAGCTGTTGGCATGGGGTCAGCCAGCCTGGTCCAGTCCCAGCAGCATATCCTCCAGCAAACTTCTGCCCATGCAAACCATGCAGAGTTTGTCCCAGTGCTCAGCATCTCAGCTCAGGAGGGAGGTCTCCACATCTCAGATAACATTCTCAGTGTCTTTCAAGTAAAAGCTTCCAACCAAACCCTGGCAGTATGTCCAAGTGGTAATTTTTCCAGGGTGAAAGCCTGAAAGTCCAGCAATGTGGAGGAGTCACTGGTCTGTGTTCTTCCCCTCAATGAAACAACACAAACTCAGGCTGACTGTGACAGCTCTTTGTCATGTGTGATCAGCTACAGCTAGGAAAACAGTTGTTCTTGAGCTGCACCTGCCTTACCTGGCTGACCTGTTGTGAAGACCACCTCTGCCTCCATGCTAACTTCTGAATGGACAGAGCATTATCATCCTCTGCTTCAGCATCTGGGAAAGGCTAATGGCGCAGATGTGGAAGGAAAGCTCTACCACATCCTCTCCCTGGATAACTCTATTACATCAGGCAAGACACAATATTTTTCCCCCAGTAACCAAGATTAGACCATGAATAAAAGGAATTAGCTAAAGGTCAAGCCAGCTAGAACAAGAATAATGAAAACGGGCTTAAGGAACAGCTGTGTGCAATTGCTCAAAGTACAGCAGATTCTGTCCTTTTTCTGACTCAGTGGCTGGGGGAGGCAGAAATTTTAGCAGTGGCCAAAAGCACTTCTGGCTGGTGGATTGCTAGACCCATCATAAGCATACACCTGTTTTCTCTGCCTTGTATTCCCTGAGTTGCACACAAAGCAGATATGCATTGCCTTTGACCCCTAATTCTCTGATGGGTGCTGCCTCCTGGAACAGTCCAAGCTGCCCCCCTTGCAAGAAGGTCCCTCACTCCTGAGGTTAATGTGATGAGCTCTGGTGCCTCCAGTTGCAGCAGACAAAGGCTTCTTCTCCTTGGAGTCTTAGACCCTGTAATTAACTCTTGACCCTTTGGACCAAAAGGAGCTGGGACACCTTGACCTTTGGAACCCATTGGAAAGTTCGATTAACTTCAAGGGTCTTTGTTAGGAACATTAGTTGAGGAAACAAAGAATTCAGAGAAGTGCTGGAACATCGTTATCGAATTGTTCTGAATGTCTCTATTTTTAGAGGGTGAAGGAGAGAAGGAGCTGAACACAATGCCTTGGAGCCTCAGTGCATGGGACAGCTAGTAGTCATGGGCCCCTCTCAGCCCGAAGTCTAAACCAGAGGAAGAAAGAGGGTGGTGATGATGGTGGTGGTAGCATCTTTCTTTCTTTTTTTTTTAAGAGATGAAGTTCCATTTTCACCACCCCACCCCCATGGTCAGAAAATGAGACCCACAGATAGAGCTGAAGATAATGGCAGGTTGCCATGGAAATGTGCATTTAGTCTCACTGTTTCCATGGCAACTGAAAGACATACCATTCTGTTCCTCTGAAGGATGCCAAAGGTAAATGAGCACTGATTAAAACAGGGGCACAAACTTGGGTTCTAATCAACAACAAAGACTAGGACCATAAACTCTTATTGCTCAAGCAGGAAATATTAAGAGCCATACAAGTTCTGGAAAGGCCGGAGGCAGGAAGAACTGCACACAAACTGCTCCCCACGGGTTGAGGAATCACAGCCTTGGTGTAATGGCCCATCTCACTGTCATGAACAGCTTCAGCTGACTCACACAATATTTCTGTCCACAGTTGGATACTAAACCAACCCCAAGCTCATGATCTACTGAGCAGTTTCCTGGGCAGGTATCTGCACAGATCAAAGTCAGTTGCAGCCTAATCCTGGAAACCATGCAGAGCAAACATATTCCTTAGAACCCAGCAGGATCTGAACTGCACCATTAATCCTCTACCTAGCCCCAATGACATTTTGTTCAAGGATTCACCCTCAAGGAAAAAAAAAAAAAAGAAAAAAGAGAAAAAAGAAAAGAAAACAAAACAAAAGGCAATAAAAAGCTTCCCAAATGTAAGTTTGATACAATACAGGTGGCTGCATATTATTTTGCCAATGCTCCATGTCCTCGAACTGTGGTTCTTTATGCAGGCTGGCTGACAGCTGTATCAAACACACCATTACACAAGGTTATCCCTTTCTCTGCTGCCAGTTTCTCTGGCAGCTACGGCCCATTCCAGAGAAACATGATGAGAGCTTTAGCTGGTATGCATGAAAATAGGCAAAGAAAATGATGCGTCAAAACAGTGCACATGCTATCACGAATCTGTTGGTGGTATTTGCTAGTGGAGACTGTTTGTGTCTTGTAGCAGCTCATTGGGAAATACAGCACACTTGCACTGAATTATTCTCTGAACTCCCAAGAGCAGCCCCATGGAAAGGGACCTGGGGGTCCTGGTCGATGGCGAGTTGAATGTGAGTCAGCAGTGCCCTGGCAGCCAGGAGGGCCAACCCTGCCCTGGGGTGTTTCAGGCACAGCATCGCCAGCCGGGCAAGGGAGGGGATTGTCCTGCTCTGCTCTGCACTGGGGAGGCCTCACCTCGAGTGCTGGGGGCATTTTGGGCCACCACAATATAAGAAGGATACAAAGCTATTAGACAGTGTCCAAAGGAAGGTATGAAGATGGTGAAGGACCTCGAGGGGAAGCCATGTGAGGAGCAGCTGAGGTCACTTGGTCGGTTCAGCCTGGATGAGACTGAGGGGAGACCTCACTGCAGTTACAACTTCCTTGTGAGGAGAGAGGGGGGCCTGCACTGGTCTCTTCTCTGTGGTGCCCAGTGACAGGACCCAAGGAAATGGCATAAAGTTGTGTCAGGGTAGGTTTAGGTTAGATATTAGGAAAAGATTCTTAATCCAGAGGGTAACTGAGCACTGGATTAGGCTCCTCAGAAAAGTGGTCACAGCACCAAGCCTGACAGAGTTCAAGAAGCATTTGGACAATGCTCTCAGGTACTTGTGATTCTTGGGTCTGCCCTGGGTGGGGCCAGGAGTTGGACTCAATGATCCCTGTGGGTCCCTTCCAACTCAGGATATTCTATAATTCAATAAACTCCACTGACCAGTCCCAACTTACACTGTGAACAGTGGGACTGTTCACACTGTAAAAACTCACGGTAAAAAACTGGTTTTTTACTTGCAGCTGCCACCAGATGTTTGAAATGTTTGTAAGGCTGAAGACAGTCTTTGTACAAAGCATGTGCCTTCACAGCGTGGGACACAGACAAGAGAAGCCTTCCTTCATGCATTTCTGCCTTCCCATTATTACCTCCTCCACTGTTCAGTGATTCCTCCCCCAGGTGCTGGAATCAGACAAGCCCTTAAGGTGGCAAGAAATTACATTACTGTGTGGGAGAAGCAGAAGGCCCAATGGGTGCAATCCAGAAGGTACTGGTTCCTCAACCCTAGTTGTCTTCCTTACTCGCCCAACAGCTCTGTACAGATGTACAATTTTACAAGAGAAAGGTATGAGATTAGTGAAATTTTGCAGATGAAAATTTGTGGGTGAGACAGACAGTTATTTCCCTAACATTCACCTTAGGTTAGCAACTGGTCTTACTGTAGTCACTCACCTCAAAATGCTCTTTGTAGTAAATGATAACCACACAGGGGGCCACCAACACAAGCACAGTGCTCTTGCATATATCCCTAAACCACAAAAAAAGGGGCATGACAAAAATTTGCCATTTCCCTATCACTGCCTGGCTTGAAGTCTTTAAGAGGGACCCACAGTTAATAGGTGATGGTAGATACCAAACTTGAGGAACGGCATCAGTCAGAGGTTGAGGATGTACTGGTCATCTACCAATAAGTCCCTACAGAGTTCCCACAAGATCTCACCAAAGGGAGATTTTCTATTCCATTTTCTACTTTCTTGTTGGTGACACTGATGATTGTGCCCTTTTCCCTTGAAGTTTCATTTTAACGTAGGTTTCCATAAATATCTGTCTTGATCATTCATTTCTTGTCAGGTGGGTGAACTGAGAGAATCCTCCTTCTTTATGTGGGAGCAGGGAAAGATTTTCCTCTGCAGTTTCTCATTTGCCACAAAGCGAAGGTGGCACCTCCAGCTCCTCCAGCTTTTTCTCAGGGGTTCAGTACAAGGGTTCCCACCTATTCCCACACTACAGACCTCCTGCAGTCATGCCTTGGCACCCTTCATGGCTCAGGCAGAATCAAATCCCCCGTCTAATCTGTGTCCTTCTCTTGGCACCACAGGGGCCAAGCCTAGAGTGTGGTGCCATCTTTGTCACCTATTCAGTGTACAAACCTTGACAGGTTAGGTTTTGTTCAGTAGGAACAAGGATCTAGCCTTTTCTGCCTACACAGCCAAAATTCATCAAGAATACTTTCATCTCCCTCTGTCAACAAGAACCTCTTTGCTGACTTCCTAACATTGACAGAAGTTCTGATGTACTGACAGACTTCTAAAGAGCCAGGACAACTCTGGAAGTGACAGACAGCCTTTGCACCCATTCCCTAATGGGAATTGGAAAACTAGTAGCTTTGGCCAATAGGTTACATCTTCTACCAGGAAGCAGGACTAGGAAGCCAAGAGCAACATGATGTATAGGCTGGAACCTCTCCAGCTCCTAGCAGTTTCTCCGTTCTAAAGACCACATTGCTGCAATATCCGATGAATCCAGCTCCAGCTTGCCTCCAAAACAGACAGCTGCAATGAAACTTTTGCTCTTGCTTAGGTCCTGCATGGAGCAGATCCAACCTCACCCCAGAAAGAGGCTGAAATGCCTGTATACGTCCAGTGCAGTGAGTCCCAAGGAGTAAGGGGTCCACCTAGTGCAGTCAGAGCAGTACTGCCAGAGCTGCGGGCAGAGCAAATCACACGTGCGAGCTTCACAGCAGCACTTCAAGTGACACTGGTGGGGACCAAAGCCTCATCCTCTACATAGCCCCGCGAGGGAGAAGTACATCTTTTGAAAGGAGTGGCACTTCACATGGACAGCACTTGCTCCATCTACTGCCTCGGTGTAGAGAAAGTGAGGGCAGGTGGAACCTGCCTAGCTTGAACAGACATGGCACATTTACACTTAGCAGGAAGAGATGAAACTTGCATGCTTACAGGGTCTGAAGGCTGCCTTTAGTCCAGGGAAAAAAAGCCTTGGTAGCTACTGGGTTGCTACCTCTCTGGCACTACTCTTGCACTTTTATTTCCCATAAAAGATCCCCAAAGAGATGTGACCTAGGTCAGTCTGTGTGAAATGGATCAAGAACGGATCTTCCCGATTCAGAAAGCAATTCCTCTAGCCAACTTTCAGTTATCTCAGCTGAAAGAAATTGAGTTTATCTAATGTCTTCTACCTATACAAGCTTTAAGGTCTTATACTTCTCAAAGGCAGTTCTGGATGACATCACCTTCAAGATCTGGAAGCGTAAGGGTAGGGTTAAAACACCTGCAGGAGTTTAGACAAGTCTTTTAATCACATCCTTTTACTCCCTTTTACAAAATGCGACAGCTCTTTCTGATAGCAACATAACTAGGCAGATATTGTTGACTGCAAGAAATGGAAAGGGCTAAATTGAAAGAGCTGCTGCTCCACATCCTGTCACTCCTATGTGACAAAGTCAGAGCTGATCACATGGGAACTCCTGTAACATCTACCAATGAAACTAAAACTACCTGGCTATCAACTCTGAGCAGAACTTGAAATGCAGCCTCACTGCGTACAGCTCAGCCCTGAGATCCAGTAACACTTTGTCATAGCACTGGCTCAGACTGAAAGATTACTTCTGGATTATTAAATTAGCTGGTTCTCAGGACAGTGCAGCCTGGCCAGTAGCCACTGCATCCTGCTTTGTGTTCTGTGAGAATACAAAAGTGTTCACTGAAGACAGAGGTGAATGCATTTGCAGTCACCTTGTTCTGCAGACCAGACCATCCACCGAGTTTTGCCAAACACTAGGAGGAGGAATAAGAAATGTTTACGGTTGAGAAGAGACCACAACTTCTTTCTCCACGTTCAAACAGAAGCTCCTAGTGAGGAGTCAACAGAACTTTGGTGTGACACTGAGGAATTTCACAACATGGATCTCAAACAGATTCTGGTAAAGAGTACACATGTAGGATGAGCATTTCCTGTTTCAAAAAAACAGCCTGAATTTACAGCAAGGTGTCAGTGATGGGATAAGTATGGGTGGCTGGCTCCATCCCCAACCCTTGGCTTCTTGTTGCTGACTGAACTTGTACAGTCAAAAGCATACCTTGCCCCCTCATGCTGTAAAACCTGAGATATGAGAAGGGGTAGCTTAATCACCCACAGGCAAACTTGCACTGCTAACTAGAGGAAAAGGACTAAGGGCAGAAACGCTGAGCAACTCTGAGAAATAAATAGGCAAAACAGTGCTGTACATAGGCACTACTGATTAGTTTAAAAAGGCATTTGGGAAGCTTAACAACAAAAACTGCCTGTGGCATGGAGTCTTAAGAAGTTCATGGTTTGCCATAAGCAGTTCCCTTGAGACCAAAGTCACGCAGTGCTCTCACACTCATGTGAAAGACTCGAGTCTTAGACAATTTAGTTATGATCAGATAAAATACAAGAGAGGGAACAAAAATAGCTTCCCCACCTCCCCTTTCATCCAGAAGCAGGTGATTCACTTTGATTTAAAAGACATAGAGTGGCAGATAAAAAACTACAGAAATTGACTAATCAAAAGCATGCTACTCTGGAAACTTCTAGATTTCCCATTCCATGGGGGTCTTAGAAAGGAGAGGAGCTATTCCAGTCTTTCGTCAAACCAGGCATGTTAGACAGAGATTGAACAGTAAAGCAAGTTATGGAAAAGCTTCCCAGACAACTTTAAGTCAAAAAGACTTGAGGGCCCTTAAACAGTACTCCAGATCCTCCTCTGTAGGTGTCACCTTAACTTCTCTTCCTGCTGGCAAGAGCAGGCAGCAAACATTCTCTGAAACCTGAGAGTCTGTATGACTTAAAATTCCAAGTCAGGTTTAGGAACAGCCTAAAATAGCACTGGAGCGTAGAGAGCTGTGTATTTTATTATTTTTATATATACAGGGTTTTTCTTTTTTTATATATATATATATAAAAGACAAGCTATTAATTCTTCCTACCTGACTTTTTTTGTTTCACTTACTCTGAAAAAGTAAAAACCATCATCCCAGGAACTTACCTGGCAAAGCCACCATAGGTTCTTGGGATCAAGAGAATCCTGCTCAGCAAGAAAACAGCAAAGTATTTGGAAAAGCCCACTGTGAGCTGGGGAGTGGAGAGCCAACAACCCTGGGAGGTACATGTGAGAAAGACTCTGAGTCCCATTTGCTTGAAAGACAAGGGATAAGCAACAGCAGCCTGAAAGAACCCAGGTTCTACCTGCATGTAAATGCACAAGCAATACCAATCAACCTCATAGACTTTTTTTTTTAGTAAGAACTTTCAATAAACACACACACACATGTATCTCTACAGCCTTCTCTTGCAGAGACAAACAGTTAAGTGGTTCCACATTCAGGATAGGGCAGGCAAGTCAGCACCACCTGGCCAGTGGTTCACAAGGCACTGAAGATGCTCCTGTGTGCATTGCTCATGGTTACTTCATGTTTCTCAAGGGAAGGTCAACAAGTCTTGGAGACAGGCTCAGTGCAAACACACACACAGCTGCAGTGATGTGTAACAGCTGTGTCACAGGGTAAGGGAGATGAGAGGGAGCAGCTGGGAAAAGAACAAACATAAGCCCTCTGAAGACCGCCAGGAAGTGTCTGCAAACAGTGTCCAACCATGGCAAGTCCAGTCAAAATTTGACAGAGAAGGAAGTCCCACATGAGCAACCCTTCTCTGCCTGGGGGTTGCTCACCACCTGGAACGAGCTTCGGATCAGTTCTTGGCTGAAGTCCACCATGGAACCTTTAACGAAGGCCAGGCTGTCTACATCCACAACCACGCGGGCACCACCTTGTTCAAACACCCTGCAAAAAAGTAGCATATTTAACCATTAACTGTGCCAAAGACCTCACAGAGAAGCACAGCCTGAGCACTCATCTCACAGGCTTCTTCCTTCAATGCAAGATACTATCACCCCACGCATACCCTTCCTGCCATTTTTGCAAAGAACAGTAACACCTGACCACTGCTACAACCCTTTGTCCTTACCTGTCATCAGGATTGATAACTGTGTCCAAGGAAAACTTGTACTGGAAGCCAGAGCAGCCACCTCCTTCAACCTGCAGCCTGAGAAACTCTGATCCTTCTGCTATCTCCAGCAGCCTCTGCAAATAAGTAAGAGGATTAAAAGGCCTGCTGAACAAACTGGTGAACACTCAAACGCCTCCCCTGCGTGCCCACAGCAGGCCAGGCAGTGTGAAAACCCCTGCCAGAGGCACCCGAGCCCCTCCCGGGGTCCCCACCTTCACGCAGCTCTCGCTGAGGAAAACCTGTCCTTCGCTGGGGCTGCTATCCGTCGGGCCCGCCTCGGCGAACGACGACGCCCAGCGCTGCGGGGGAACAGCTGCGCGGGCAAGGCCGGCCAGGGGCCTCCGCAGCGCTCGGCCCGGGCACGGCGGAGCTGGGCACCGGCTGCCTCGGGGAGAAGGGAGAGCGGGAGCCTCAGAGGAGTCCCCGCCGCGCCGCCGGGGGAGGCGGCGGGCCCAGCCCCCGCAGCTGCCACCCCCTGCCGCGCAGCGGGGACACTCGGTGCCCCCGAGGGAGGGTCCAAAGAGCCGAGTGCCCAAGGGACCGGTACCTCGTCCGGCCGTCCAGCGCCAGCAACCACCACCGCCGCAGCGCCCCCAGCGCCGCCATACCGGCCCAGCCCCGCCCCGCCGCCATGGCGGAAGTGCGGCCCCGGCGGGCGGGAAGCGGCCGCGGCCGCGCCCCCACCGGGCGGGCACCGGGCGCTGTGTCACCGGGGCGGCGGTGTCCCTTCGCGGGTAGAGCTCGGCCGCGGCTTCGGGAAACGCGTTACAGGCGCTGGAGCTTCGCACAAACGCGCTGTTCGCACTTGTGGGTGTTCGCGGAGAGAAATAAACAGCAATGAAACAGCGAAGAGTAACAGAGTAAACAGCGCAGCGCTGTCAGTTAGCGTGTGCTTGTCCCGGGATTAGCTGTGAGGCTGTTTACCTGAGCAGAACCCAGAGGATCGGGGTGCCGCCGCAGGCGAGGTGGGCAAGCAGAAGAGCAAACACGGGGCCAGGGCTGAGAGCTTTCAGGGTTTTTCCCTGAACCCGGATTTTCTGGTTTGCTCTGCTTTATCAGGTGGGGGCTCAGCTCAGAAATCCACGTGCAGGCCAGTGTTTTTTCGTGTGAGCGCTTGGCCCGGTGCTGCGGACTGTGCTGAGCCTCACACCCACACCACCCCTCGCCTTCCGTCGCAGCGAGGGTGGGAGGAGACCCCGACCCTGGGACAGCTCACCCGATTCCGGGCAGGCCCCTGCGGCCACCCGGGGCACGTTTCCCTCCCACGGTGATGAACCTCCTGATCGTCTGCCATGTGACGGTGGCTTGGCCGGTCGGTTACTGATGCACCCGCGGTTAAAAGAGTCTTTATCTCTTTATTCCTCATGTGCTTCTGGAAGAGGAATCCTGTTCCTCAGCCCAAGCCAGGCCTGTGAAAAGTCATACAATGACTATGTGGAAGACTGGTGGAAGAAAACCAGTCATCCCGGCAGGAGGGGGTGATTTACGGTCAGGGGATGGGGGATCTCAGTCACAGTTTGCTTTCTCATCCTCCAAGCAAGGCAATGCTTTTGTAACCACGTGCTTTTGCTTATTTATTCCACCTTGAACATGTAAATAAAGACTGGTCTGACCTGATTAACTTTGCCTACTCTTGGGTTAGGTCTAACGATGTTAGGATAAAGCCAGGAAAGTACCACAGGCAGGATCCCAGCACGGGTTGTACTAATGCAGGTACGTGCAATGGTTGGATGAATACTCATCAGGCATATTGGAACACTGAATGTTTAAAAAAAACATACTGGGGTATTTCTTGATTATTGTCAATGTGACATCCCAAAAGCACACAACTTCGGAGGAGGGAATCAAAACCTCCTGATAGAAAATGTGAGGGATCACGTCTGCTTTCCATATTGCATTGGCTTTCTTTCTTGCTCCTGCAGCGTGTATTTGATTGATCCCACTGCATTTCTCCATGTTGTGGCTGTATTCACTGTGAACACCTTTTGGAAAATGGATGTAGTCCCAAAATCCAGACACTTTGTAGTTGCCTTCATTTTTACTGTGTTAAGTGATGGTATTAAGTGATGGAAGTATGGCAAGTAGCTTCAAGGAACTTTGGGACATTGCAGAGATGATTACTGCAGATTGAAAGAATGAGAAAAAGGCCAACTAGCTTCATTCACAGTTAATATAATTAATAATCTGCTATGCTGAGGAGGGATTCAGGTGCAGGGGACAAGTTTTTGATGCAACAAGAGGAGGTGGGTGTAACTAAGAAGAACAGCTACTCCTTTGTATCTCTTATCACTGGCCATTTTTTCCTTCAGTCAGCTATGTGGTACAGGGATGGTTGGTTGGGTTTTTTATTTTCCAAGGTGTTACAGTCTAGTTTTTCATCCTTCCTGGGCTCTGATTTTGTTGGTCATCTTGTTCCTGATAGCTGGACACAATCTGTTTTTAAGTTTGTATTTTGCTTTCCCACTCTTATTCTGGTCTGTGGTATCTGGGTTTGGGGAGTTCTTTTAGCTCTCTTTAAGCACACTATATGGAAGAGATTTGTCTGAGAGTTGAATTCTCTAGATATTTTGCTCTTTTCTCCTCTGCAATATGATGCTAAGATCATCTTGTATCTCTTTTGAAGGGAAACTAAGCTTGTTTCAGTGCTTCAGATACTGGTGATAATAAAACCTCTGGTAAATGTGAGAGTGAATGTGTTGCATTTAAATGTGAATACTGACAATCTGCAGCAAAAGGAGCATGTTCTGGCTGAAAGAACAGTTAGATTGATTAGTCTCTGTATGTGGATTTTCTTGAGAACCTGACTGCTGTATTCACTGACACTGTAGTGCCTGCAAGTGCATCTGTTTACTGAGATGCAAGTGCAGTGCTGTTAGAGAGATTTGGATTAATCAGGTGTACATATCTGATGAAGTGGAACTTTAGGCTTTTTCCTCTTGTAATAGAGTTGGTTGGATTACTGAAATGAACTCGAGTATCAGTCTTGCTAGAAAGAATTTGTCTGCTAGCTTTCTTGGCCTTTTCCCCTGGTGTTTCTGCACCATAGCATAAGCTCCCTGTGATGCTGGTAATCTGAAAGGACCTCCATCTGCAGAATAATGAGACCAGTTGAATTGAATCTTTCTTAAGCACTGTTTGGTTCCAAGGGGACCTGGAAGTTCACGCCTGTTATCAGATGTCAAAGGGTGCATGTGCCTAAAAGCAAGGTCTGTTTGGCCCAAGATGCTTATGCTGCCCTGAGGAATCTAAACTTTAATGATGTTATTGCAAAACTGACACAGTGGTAATGTGTGATAACAGCTAAAAACCTTGGGCAGAAGGTTTCTACTCCTTTCTTCTGTAAAGGCCTTGGCTGTAGATTTACAAACTTAAATTTGTTAGGCTTTTTAGTACTCCAGTTTGGGGTGCGGGAGGAGAAATAGACGTGTTAATTTTGATCCTGGATTCAATGATTTTTAGTTCAAAGCCTTTGAAATATGTGTTGACTTGTATGTATGTAGTCACTGCCACTGTGCAAAAGCATATGTGAAGCAAAGATATATGGTAAGTTGTTACACAGGAAGGCATCCTGATTTAATGGACTGTGGAATTTGCTCCCAAGCAAATTCCAAGCACTGCTTATCCTGTGAATGTGTGATGACCCTTTATGGTGTTGCTCTGACCTGACTGCAGTTCTGTTCCCAGCAGTCAGATAGGCAGCTTTGTTTACCATCTGTAAGACTTGAAGGATGGGGAGAAGAGAAGCCTTTCGAAGGGCGTGATTTCCCATGCGCAAGAAAAGCCTTTATCTGGGTCAGTGGTAAAATGTGCTAGGTGGGCTTAAATACATGGCTTAGTCTAAGCAGGGGGTTTTTTTGTTTGGTTGGTTTTTTTTGATAGGGCTGCTGCAAGCACCCTGGTATGCTTGCCTTTGCAAACCAAATGCTTATTTGAAATCTTAAAAAATCATAAGCCCCACATCCTTTTCTGATGTGACACCCTTTGCAGAGAGCCTGAGCAAAGCGTGGGGTGCCACCTCTGAGTCACTCGGCTGTGCAGCTGCAGCTGAGCAGGCAGACACCTCACTGGGACAGAGGTCTGAAGTGGGGATGCTGTGTCAGCTCTGCTCCGTTCCTACCAAATCAGCACTCACGTGCCTCTCCCTCTCTACAGTGGTACTGACATGATCCCAGAAAGGCTAAAACTTGCAACCATGTGAAATTGGTGAAAAGTTGTAAACTTTAGCTTGGGTCAAATACCTTCTGAAGCGTCGTCTGGTTTGTCTTGGTATTCACAGCACAAAGCAAGGAGTCTCAGGCAATTCACGAGTTTGAGAAATGGGACTGGCGTGTGTGTGCTCTGTGAAAGGCAGCAGCCATGCCAAGTACTCAGCAGATGTAACTCTTGGCACTCAGGTTATGCAGACAGCTTTCAACATGCAGAACACAAGGTATGGAACATGCCGTGAACCAGGCCACGGACTAATCTACTACAGCAGCTTTGTGGGTTATAAGGTTTTTTTCCCCCTTTCAGCAGAGGCAGCAAAAGAGCTTCCCGGCCCATGGCACTTCCTATATCCGAACGTGTCCTCCGGCTGCTGCCCTTGACACTGACTGTCCCAGAACGGCCCAGGAGTGGGGACGTCCAGTGGTAGCGCTTTTGGAGAGGGTGGGTGTCTGCCTGTCTGCCTGTCCGTCCGTCCAAGGGCTGTAGTTCCAGCACACCATCACCACTCCCTGGCTTGTCCTGTCGTCCCCTGTGACGGCGCTGTCCCCGCCGCCCTTTTCCCTGCTGCAGCCTCCCCCTCGGCCGCAGCGGCGGGGGCGGGCGGTGGCTCCCGGCCCGGCCCCGCGGG